>JAECUM010012566.1:0-84094 GCA_016617855.1 Megalonaias nervosa | reverse complement strand
TATTATTTGGGAAATCACGTGACTCCCCCTCCCTTGACCTATGCTGCGGGCGCCCATGGAACCAGATACATGGATGTTATTTAAGTAATACCCTTTGAGCTAATCATATTTCGCCGTTAACGTATGTGCCGCATAGGCGGGATATTTTGAATATGAATGTAACGTGTATTCGAGTTGTATGGAATTAATATAATTCTTCTATGGAACAGAATTCCTAAAACTGAATCGAGTTCATGGCAAGTAGGAACATACTTTTGCATCTACCACTGTTCTCAGATTAACGAAGGACTGTACCGTAGAGTCGTAAATACTGTATCTCTCAGTAAAACTAAGCTCATTGCACAGGATCGTAACTTTGTCCAGACATTGAGGCAGACAAAATTCGCGAAATTCGTACATTTCGGAGCCCGTAACTTCAGTCTGGTGCAACTCAGAAAAATCACTAAGGAATATAAAAATATCTCAGGAGTAAAAACATGCTATAAATTGCAGTAGTGTGTCGTCAGAGGCGGAAACAGCAGAAGGAAATAGAGGGTCAGGCGTGAAATGAAGTTTTTGGTAGTTACTGACCTCGTCTCTTTTATTGTATGATAGACAGGTCCTATGTCAGAACGGGTCATGGGATAATCTGAGGTAATTTTGTCACTCGAAATGATTTTCTTTTTTTTACTTTCAGATTATGTCTTTTGTTTCAACATTAAGCTCGCATCCAGCACCCGTGGTTCTGATGTCAATCGACCTCGGAACACATTAGCCTACACAGCGCCGTTATTGATGCAGTAACACGACGACCTAAAGAAAATGAAACCACTACCCCACCTCACCCCCCCCCCCAAAAAAAACCCAAAAAAGCCTGCAAATATCAGGGGAGGCGTCTTACACTGTAGGTCTAGTCCCCTTCTCTCTCTCCTCTAATATCTATCCTACTATCCACTGTAAACGAAAACTATAGTACAAGTCACATGGGTCATGTATACATATTTACTCTTTTTAAATTAAATACAACTTTTTTGGTACAATTTAACACTAATTTTCTTTAACCAAAGTCTATTCAGTCCTTAGTATTGAATGCTCTGCACCTTAACTGGCACCAAGAAACTTGCAGACGAAAATTATCTGTCGCTCTGGACTTTCACAAGGGTAGCCATGTACTAAACTTGGGTCAAAATAACAGCACGTCGAGCGGAATCGTCACAATCGAGGGCAATACGAATTTGTTTGTAAGTATACGTAGCTTTCATTGTGACATCACAGCGCACGACATTCAATCTGAATTGTACTGGATCACACATTTATGTTCATTTAGTCCAAAAATGACTACGTACTTTAAGATTGATTTTGCCGTAAGCACCTCTCAGGGAGTCTAAATAAAGACCTTCCAAAGGAATATGGATGTATACGAATCCAAAATGAAGTGAAAACTTCCCACTTAAAGGTATGTAGTATAAAATTCTTTAAAAAAAAATGTCGCCCATTACTGAAATAGTCGATGTTGAACGCTTATATGACCCGTTTGATTTGTACTGTAATTACATACAAGTTTGTGACGTGTAAGTATTCTGATAAACAATGCATGGATTGGCGGGCATTACAATCGATTAGCCAGTCCAAATCGACCGTGCTTGTTTGGAACGTGACCTCAAGACTGTAATAACGCAAGACATCGTGCTTCATCGAAATTCACATGATAATATAAACTTTGATCGGAAAAGACAATCTTACCCGAATATATGGATGAAATATTTTACTGTTTATGCAGGTAATGTAATTTGACAATGTTGCATTTTTTTTTATTTTTTTTTGTAGAAAAATACGCGAAGGGGTAACAAGTATTGCGATGTACCAAGGGATACGATGAGTGACTAAAATCGACTGTTTGGAGGATACACGAAGTAACGGCATAGCATTAGGCCTATCCCCATCTTTAAGCATTGGTCCCCAGTTTAGCGATTATAAAGAAAGAATTTTTTTTGGACTTGGGGTAAGTTAAGCTCGAAATATACGTTACCCAAATGTTCATTTTGTAAACAATAACTAGATTTTTGTTCAATTTAAATTCAGTTGAGATTACATTATAACGACATTTCAATTATATATTAGAGTAAATCCCGGAAAATTCGAATTTGCGGGTGAATTTGGACAAGTTCTATTAAAGATGAATGCTTTATATGTTGCCTATCTTATTTGCTCATGAGCTGATACCCAAATAATGAATAAGAATTCCCTCAGATTAAAGATTTTCGTCCAATGTGCATTAACTTCCAAAGAGTACCTACGCGCGAATGTTTTGAATTCACCTCTCCGATCAACTTCCTGAATCCAGTGACCCGAAACATTTGGCTCCGTACCAGGGCACATATTAAATCATGTCTGGTAAGATGAAGAGGACCCCATTACGACTTGTACACAGCTGTTAACCGTCTTGTTAAGGGAGTGAAATCAATACGTTTTCACAAGTTATTTGTGTGATATTTGATGCAAATGAAGACAAAGAGTAATATTTCGCTTCTCCCATTTTACCAGACCCGCATTTATTTGAACGAGGGTATAATCGGACAGTCATGGAAGGATTTACGAATACAAGTGGAACAAAAAGGAAATGAAGATAAGATATATAACACATAATAAAAGAAATCTATTTAAGTAAAGAGGAAATTAGCAAATATTGATTTATCCTTTTGGAAATGAAGAATAGAAAATATCAGAATTATAAAAAGGAGGCAAAAGAGTTTCTGTAGAAAATCATTGACTTTTCTCACTCAAGAAATATATATAGAATTGAATAGCTTACTATCGATTTCCAATAGATATGAAAATTGAGTTAAATATTAATTTTTTTTAATCCATACTTCTGAATAATATTGTGTAAAAATGTCATAAATTATTAAAAGCAATGCTTTATGTCAGTTATGCCATGAAAATGCACCAATGAAATTAGAGGAAAATATCTTGAATATGAAATAAAGAAAAATGGCTGATGCAGTAGAGCTGTAACATCTGGTGTAATGTCCATAAGACAGGCTGCATCAGATTTCAGCATTCCCAGACCTGCATTAAAGGATAGATTACTGGAAGGACAGCATTAAATGCTAACCCTGGAAGGAAACTTGTCCTGCTGGCATACGTAGAACAAAGTATTATAAATAAGTGACATTAGCTGCGCAAAAGGGAATGTAGGAGGGTATCAAGAAGACAGCTCCTTCTAAAGACTGGGCGACTGTGGCGAAAGATGAAAATTAAAATGTCTTTCAGCGACTGAATTCCTGGAAAGGACTGGTTCAGCGGCCTCAGACATCGTCCTCCAGAGCTTTCAGTAAGAAAGCTTGAGAAATTAGGGGCTGCTGGAGCTAGAATGTTGAATAATACTACAGTTATATCTGAGTATTTCAAAGCTTACGGAAATCCTCAAGACCTTAAACATTCACAACACGCCAGAGTCAATTTGGAATTGCGATGAAACTGGGAAACTATTTACTCATGATCTTGTGAACTTTGTTTCCAAAAAGGGCCAAAAAATATAGTTGGGAAAACAAGCAATAGCAAATGTAATATGACAATTATGGCATGTGTCAGCACCGCTGGTGGAAAAATGCTTCATATGCTTCTTGTTAAGGAGAAGACGAGGAAGGCGATTCAAGGATTTTAATGTTGATGAATCCCTGCCAGTGCTTGTTGGGATTTTCAAACAAACGATTGGATGGACAAAAAATTAGGAATGCACTGGTTTCCTTCAAAACTGTGGTCTTTAGAGACCACATTTCTTCTACTGGATGGGCACAGCTCCCGTGAAACTCTTGGTTTATTAGAGTGTGCCCAGAAAGAAAATATCCATCTTCACTGTACCCATTAGCTACAGCCTTTAGACAGGTCTGTATTTGGACCATTCAGTAAAGCTTATGACAATGCATGCTCTGAACTTCTGTCTGCACATCCAATGAATGTTATAAATATATGAATATTGTAAATAAATGGACCATTCCCAAACTCTCTGCAAAATCCTGGGAATCTAGCTTCACTCGTCAAAATATCTGCTCTGGTTTTTCAGCATGTGGAGTCTGACCATTAAATGCAAGTCCTATTCCAGCTTTTCCATTTTTGCCATCAGAGCCAAATGCTCTCCCACTTTTAGAAGAAAAATATGCCTCTGATCAGACTAAAATTATTATTAAAGATCAAGAACCGCAACTATTAAATGTAAACAGAAATCTATAACCAGGACAATTAACTGCAAATAGATTTACATATAGTTCAGAATACAGCTAGTGGATGAATCAGCAACTCTGATCAAATGCAAGCAGCACTCATTGCATCAGCCACAGCAGTTCACGATTTATTTCAACAACCAGAACACCATCACAGGAACAATCACAGACCGTATCAGTAGATGACCCTCAATTTCTTTTAAATCTGTTACTTTCTGAAGATATTGATAATAATAACCACAGCAGATGAAACAGGAATAGCAGAGTTGCTATATGCCAACTGCAATGAGGCAGTTGACTAAGTTTTTCTTCCATCTGTTGTCACGTCAAAATCTGACAGCAAGTTACAAAGAGCCATCACACTGATAACTTTTCTTACAAGTGATGAGAGAATAAGGAAGAGAGAGGAAAATAAATTATTGAAGCTGAAAGCAAAGAACTACATGTAAATCAGTTATATGTAAAGTTATGTAATCTGAAATCTCCACACATCTGTTTTGAAATTTATTGTTGAATTCATTCTTAGAGGATATATTAAATTAAATGATATGTTGCATGAAGAGATGTCAAAATTTTACAAAACTTCTACTGGGTACCCGTCGAACCGGATACACGATCAAAGGGAGATTGAATTAAATGTGAACCTGAACTGCTTTGTTGTATCTTCACACATGCCGACCCCTCAAGAGAGGTTTAAGCATAATTATAACTAATATAAGTCGCAAAAAAGTGTAAACAGAGCATTAAAAATGCAGTCTATATATTGCATGCTATAATTACTGAACAGTATGAAAAAATAAATGTATTTTTGCTACTTCCCTGGATTTGCAGTTAAAATTTTTGTCAAATTGGTTAAATCCCTTTGGAGTAGTAGTTAGCACAAGAGTATAGACACAAAAGAAATTGATAAATTATTTATGCATAACACTTAACTTGAACTAGTCTACATGTCTACGGTAACTTTTGCAAATAGTCGTAAAGTCCACAAATGATGACTGTTGTATGGCATCACTGTTGAATTTTTCTTTAAGAATTTTTGAAGTGCTATTGATATGTCCTTTTCTGGATGAAATATGTTTTTAAGTTGAATAAAATCCCTCTCTAACATTTTTCAGTAATAGAATATCCATCATTTACATAAAGCCTGTTTATTACGACATCTAGCTCCATGTATTTTCAATTTAGACTGATCCGCTACATATGTAGGTAAAAAAGAAAAGAATGAATCTGTGACACTTGTGTTTGACATTAAAGACACCTGTATGTTTTCTGGGAACTGTTTCATGTACAGACTATAAATAGAAACTAAGAACATTTGATGGAGGTCTGACGATGAACACGGGCTTGTATCATTGTTTACAATTTAACCGTCCGTCATATGTACTATAATAGTACAAAAAATAAGTTATAAATAGGTGCAGTAGGTAATTTTCCTTTGCCAAATGAGAGAGTGGTATTCCATTCAGCAAGTTGCACTCGCATATTAAGCAGGCACGATCATGGCAATGGTGAGAGGTAGTGTGGGAAAATGGTCTGGAATTCCTTGAAGGTATGTTAGTAAGCCAAACTTTTGGACAAGCATACAAAGTTCAATGCCTGAGCTAAGATCAGTACAATTTTTACGCTATGTGAAATCTAGCTTGAAATATCAGCATTGATTCTTAAATAGGTCACGCAAGAGAGGAGACAGGTGTCCTCCCTTGTGTTATTACATAGTGCATCTACAACAAGTTAATTGTAAGCAATGATATTAACTCCTGTATTGGTGAAAAATGCACACATGTTGTGAGCCTCAAACTGTAATCATCATTCTGTGTCTTGATCTGTACTGGGAAATGTGAAGTTGGGGGCCTGATTTTAAGTGGATACACAGTTGCCCATTTTATTACCCAGGATATTATCAACGGGCATGTACCAGAGCACCTGTTGACATCTTTAGTTTTATGTAATGATACAAGGTTATTAATATATTTACAATAAAAATGGGGGGGGGGGATAATAATGTTTTTACTCATTTTGGAAATAATTTTGTGCACAGAAATAATTTCTAGAAAAACATTAATTACCTTGTCAAAACCAACACAACTGCCATCCTAAGTTCTCTGTTTTGAGTTGTGACCAGAATCGTTTAATAACCTATACCACACTTAAATTATCCAATCAGAAAACCAGGACATTTGGAACTATGTCTTTTCTTATGCTTATCAGCTGTGATCATCAATGTGAAACATAGCTGGCAAAAACTGGTGAATCTAAACCATGCATATTCTGTTCTGTCTGATTTTTCCTGGATTGACCCTATAGTAGGTTCCTATTATATCTTGGGTTGTGTGGTACATGGATTCAGACTTTTATGCTTTTTTCAGCATTTTTTTCTGCATAGCATCATCTATCTTGTACTGATCTTGTGTACACTACATGAACGTAAGTTATTACTTCTGCATCACCAGTTGATTTGGGGAAAATATCGGGATTGCTGATGAGTACGCTGTTTTAAAAGAACACCGATGAATATCGCCATTTCCAAATAATGGCCATACCCTATGTTGTCTTATAGAATCTATATCTTCTTAAATTGCTATCACGGTAACAAAGTGGTTAACCAGTTTGTCATCTGATAAAGGCAAATGATGTTGTGCAAGAGTCAGAGCACAAGACTACAGTATTTGTCAAGAATTAAGAGATAGAATCTGCAGTAGCAAATAAGAGTCAAAATGTGATGTATGGATGGTGGTTGTTTTCTGGTGGCTTTCGCAACTGACAGGTGTTGACGTTAAAACTTTATTGTACATGATTTATTACTTTTTGCAGTCTTTCAGGCACATTGTGGTGGTCCATTCCCAGTGACAATCTCCGCACTCTCCCCGCCATCACAGGTGGTTAAAATGCATTTTTTTTTTTAATTCCAAGTCCGGTTGGAGGCAGGGGTGGCAGAATGAATACAATGGAAGTAGCATCCATTTCAAGTCGATTACACTTTATTTAACACAGACATCAAGTCTCTAACATTATGATAAGTATATGCCATTGTAAAAATATTTTTCAGTATTACCACAATATCAGAGTTATTCCCCTTGCATAACCTGGAATCTATATGGTGTCTGTTTATTATTTCCTGCAGTCATCTGATTTAAACCGGAAATTAAATACATTTTAATATAGAGCAAAGAACAAGAATATATATATATATATATATATATATATATATATCCCTTGAGGGTCAGTGTTTTTATTCACGCATTTGTCAATTGTAAACTTTAAGACCCATGATACCATAGCAACTTGGTATACATTACACAACGTTTTATGGCTCTAAATTAGTAAACAAAATACAAAATGTGAAAACATTGTTGAACATTCAGTTCTAGTGCATTACATTAATAGTCTTTCTCTCTATAATTTTTGTCTGATATATCCAAACATTGGTTTCAAATATTGTAAGTTTATAGAACCTTTGTTTGAATTTAAGATAAGCTGGAATGACACAAGTCTTTATCTTCCTATCTAAAATGTAAATTTGCGTTGCATTTATATTTATTATAACAATAGAAAATATCTGTTCACACCTTGCATCTTGCAAATAATCACCTGCAGTCTATCCATCACTGGTCTTTTATCGTGAAATACCTGTATCAACATACAGTATAAAATATATTGTATTTGTATATAGATTTTGAGACACAGTATGTGCTTATATTAAATTCTTTGAATCACTCAGATATCCACCTGAAGTTGTGCAGTCCAAGAATGGTTTTGCTGTCATTGTGAAAAGTTCTGAATTTCTATTGTATAGGATTAATCCCAGCAAAAAGATCTGTGATGAATGTCCGGTTTTCATTTTCATTTATTTCAGCCTTGCCAAGTACCAAATCAGAACAAAGGACTATTTCTCGACCAAATGTCATCATATTGGGAGTTAGTCCAGTTAATTCATGTACTTCTGATCTGTGTGCCATCATCACCAAAGGTAAAAAATCATCCAAATTATCTTGATGTGAGGACACATGCTGAAAACATGTTATATATGGTTCTGTTAGCTGTCGTTCACGCCATTACTTTGGGGTCTTGTGATAGTTTTTTCATTTCCCAACATTATACATTACAACTCAATGGTCTTGGACAAAGTAACTGAAAAGAATGAAAACAACAAGATTTGTAAAATTCAACGAATAATTTATTTCCCCAGAATACAAAGTGAAAATTAAAAAAAAAAATTACAGTATTGTGAATTAAATCCCAAATAGTCCAAAATGTTCTATCACCAGTCCTAATGAATAAAGTTCTAACTAAATTCCAGTGGTGTTGGAAATAAGATCCAGCACTGAAGGTATTGATGTACATGTAGTCTTGAATGTACTAATCAGTAGGCTGATGTGTGATGATGTACTAATAGTCTTCCAATTAATCACAGTAATATAATCTAAGATTGTCCTTGTCAGAATTCACTATAATTCCAAATAATGTTTCTGTCCAAAACTATTACTTAAGAGCACTTTGTTTCCAGTGAATAAATAATTTGAATGAAGCAGTTCACAGAAATCAAATACTGAACACAACAAGACAGATTCTGCCAAAAGATGTTAAAGCAAGAAGGATTGATTTCTCAAATAAAGATTATGTAAGAAACTAAGATTAAAAAGAAGAACCAGGATGTAAGACAAAGTTATCTCTAGAACAATTTGTTACTAAAATTATAATAGGAATGTGATAAACATTTGGTAGGCTAGGTATTTTTATGGGGGAATCTTGGTATCCTAGACCGAGACCCCACCCCACCCCACCCGAAAAAGAAACATTGATAACGATCTGAATATTTAACCCACACTCCTAGGGAAATATGAACTATGTATTAGTTGTTTACAGAGTAAAAACATCTCTGTCTCTAGTCCTTAACAATATGAACTTGATTTTGGACAGTGTCAGGTCCAAAATACAATAAAACATAATCAAGAAAAACTAACAAAAATACAGATTAAATATACACAACACCTCCCTTCATAAAAAAGAAAGATTATAAACTAAAACTTTCTTTTAACTACTAGTCAAAAATGTACATGTGATTAAAAATGGCATAAGATGAAGTTGTATGACATAGAGGAAACAATATAATACTTCTATACACGTGAACGTGCATCTGCAGTTATGCAGTTAGATTATTTTTTCCCTTCATGTGCTTGATGTCACTATACTGTATTTCTGCAACATCAAACTCAACCTTAATAATCTCTGATTTTTGTTTTTCATCACGCCAATGAAAGAAAAGGGGTTGTGATCACTTAATACAATAATCGAATGAAGTTAACTAATATACACATCAAAATGTTGCAAAGCCATTATCACAGATAAACATTACTTCTTGATTGTGGAATAATTTCTCTGGTGCTTATTATTTTTTTTAATGAAAAATATCACACTGGATAATAAACAGCGGTTTTGTCTTCTTGAAACGTTACTCCACCAACCCCAACATTACTTGCTTCAACAGATATTTCACATGAAATTTGGAGCTGAAAGAACTGGTGCACTCGTTAAGTTTGGCCTTTAACTTTTTTTAAAGTAAATTATATTGAGATAGAGATATATACTCCATGCATGTAATACATAAATTTTGTTACATTATTTTTACCATAAGACGAGCAAGTGTAGGAAAAAACTAAAGGAGGTAATAAAAAAGAAAGAAGTTTGCATTAATAATTTCAAGATTACATATCGATACATATGAAAAAATTGTTATTTCTACAAAAATAAATATGAGAGCATGCATATACATACTGCATACAAAAACCATTTCTATACATATACATACACTTTCATCTATGCACACATATGCATACCTAACTACATACACATAAGAGAAAATAAGTGAAAGAAAAAGGGTTATTTTAGAGAGTCAGCACTTCATTCAGTGAATTTTAGCACAACATCCAGTTTGATATAACAAAAACAAATCACTCGCCATCTGCCTAATATTTAATTTAATGTCTGTGATGTCTCCTTTTGTCTCTCCTCTTCTTTGAAAAATTCTCATCTACTCTTTCTCCTCTCCTTCTGTATTCCTTGCTTCTTGACCTCTTAACCATGTTCTTCCTCTCTACCATTCCATCACTCTCACATGGTCTCCCCTTGATTATCTGTCATACCCCTCCCATGCTTGTCTTCATGTCCTGAAACTTTTATGTTTGTTCCCTTAGAGCTTCTGCAACTTCTTGAGATGCCTAGGCAGAATCTTGTAGCCCATCTCATGGGCACGCTTTACAGATATTATGAACTTCTAACAATGGCAGGTGTAAGGTGAAGTTGTTTACATTTGCAACATGTACAGTGGAGAGAATGTTGGTATACCTTTGTTACTTAAATGTACTGTGGTTGAAATTTCTTTCAGTATAGTACTTGTGGAAATTGTACATGATCTAAGCAGACAGCTAACTAAAAGGACTGCTCCCTTGTGCCTGAATTAGTCTAAAGTACACTCTCTTTAGCAGTTATTAAAATAGGGAAAATGAATTTTGCCAGAATGGACAATACCAGCTTCGGAAAGTGCAATGAATGAATTACCAAATACACCTCTCCCTCGATAACTCGCGCATATCGGGGTCCAAAAACACAGACTGCACTATAAGCGAGGGCACGAGTTACCGAGGGACCTCCAAATAACCCGCTAGACATCCAGAATCCAGGGGATGGGGAACTGGGCTGTTTAATGGCTGAATCCTCGTGTTTTAATCAAGTCGAGTAAAACTGTTAATAAAGCCCTTTTTCTGATGAAGTTGTTCGTTATTATCTATATATCACATTTATTTTCATAATGTTGAACATCTGAAAGTTTGATAACATGATTGCAACTGGTTTCAACAACCAAACATAATACGCAATTACATTCGTGTATTACATCACAGCTTTTTGTTTTGTTGAATGGACTGGTTCCCGGAGTGATTTGTAATAGTGTTTTACGAAACTAGGAGTCTTCGAAGCAGGGAATCAGACTAACTGTTGATACGCTACCAAACAAGATTCCTTTCTATAAAAAACATGCAACATTTATTTTGTGAGACAGTCGTCTACGTCAAAACTCAATTTTTGTATTTTTCAATTAGTAAAATATTGATGCCGCGATTTCATTGCAAAAGTAATAGTGAAACTTCTTATCGTCCTTGAGGATATCTCTACATGTAAATTCAGGAATTCTCTGAAACTCGTTTTTCCCACAATGGTCTGTATCAGTGAAACATAGGTCTTTATTTTACGAAGTACTCATTTCACTTGGTTGCCTTGCTATCTTTAATCACATTTATGATTGAGTAGTTTAATTAGATATGTACACTATAAAATGTTGGATTAATCAACTGAAATGAGTTACCCGACATACAACCGGTGCCACTGGTTCTTAAGCTTGTAGGATTTGTATGCTTTTTGACTTCTTTTTTTCCCCACCTGCTTTGATTCAAAAGACGTAATTACCATGATAATAGAAACGGAGGCCTGCTTTCTATTTATTTCAACAATACAACAAATGCTTCTGCTAGTCTGATATCATAACACGGTGGGCACTTAACTAGGTTCTCAGCGAAACACTCGCGGACATAGCTGTTACAGTAGATTCACACATTTTACGTTTAATTGCAAGAGGACACATTGCATTTATGATGATTACACTTATAAGGAACTAAAAGATAGAACTAGAACAAAATTTCAATTGATTAAAAAAATTAGTTAATTGGTATTTATTCATTAAAGTACTGCCTCCACTTGGCGTAAGTGACATTTTCATTGATCGGAATGTCCTTGAATATTGTTAATTGTGGTTTACTAAGAATGTCGTTTGAAAAGAAAATGTAACAAATTATATGACTTTTATTAAAAGTCAATATTTCATAATGTTGATTAAAATTTCCAGGTCCTATCTACGGTTTTCTACGATAAAACAAGCGATATATCAAAAGTTTCCGTTATCAATTACGATCATGATTTTCTTCAAGTTCAACAAATAGGGATTAATTGTTTGGTATTTTCTGGTTTAAAATATGGAATCCATGCCTGACCCCGCATTATAAGTTGGTTCGTGAGTTATCGAGGGAGTGGTGTGTATAAAAAGTAAAACATTTATTGGCTCTTTTTTTTTTTTTTTTTTTTTGAACAAGCAGAGCTTGCAGTTTTATGAAAGGTGCACATCTGTAAGGTCCAGCTTTTTACTCTATCTTAACACACATCAATGATAAATTAAAATAAAGGGAATTAAAAGTTCTTTGAACACCTAAGATACACAAGGTCTTTTTTAAATAGCCAATGTAAGCAGTGAGGAAAACGGGGGAAATGCTTTTCCTTTGAAAGTCTAACCCTGTGCAAAATATGAAACTATAGAGTGTTGCCACACCTATTGTCCTGCTCAGGCCAGTGATAATATTGCCCTACTTGTCCGTCTTTTTATCTGAACATGATACTGTTGTCCCTGAGTTGGAGCTGGAACTTTACTCGTTCTTCTTGGTCTCCAAATTGGTAGATCTAGCAGCAGTGAGTTAATTGTTATTTTCTATTGACAGTTGCGTGATGATAGGATAGGGAGCAGGGGCTGCAGCCAATGTATTATTTCTGGATTTAGTGATAGACCTGTCTCAAAAGAGTGTATCCTTTCTTATGTAATAGTCCTGGGAGGACATCTTCATTAGGTTTGTCCACCAGTCCGGTTGCAACCATGGACTCCTCCAGCACATCATCTGATAGCTTGATTTTAATGGGTCTTGCCTTTGAGTGCTCAATCTTTCTTTCTTGCGAATGGAACAAACTCTGGCTCTCTGCTTTTGTCAGCTTCTTATCTGTATCTGGTATCACATAATGGGTGTGGGTTTCACAGTAGGCTGGCCATTTTCATTCACACTCATGCACTGACTTTGTAGTTCATGTACCATTGCTCGATGCTTTGGATAGTGTCAAACATACTGTTCCAAGTCACTTAAATGTTTTGAACAGGTAAACTTAAAAATTTAACAATAAAATGGTACTGAATCCACTTCAGTATGTTATAATACAATCTTGGTCATTTTGCACCTAACACCGTGTTATGTGTGAATGGCAGGTGCCTGAATGCGTTCGGTTGATGTTTCTCTCTCACTCTCTCTCGTTTGTGATTTTCTTGGATCCATTTTTCAGTCATGATAACATATTCAAACCTCTGAGTACAGCCAAACATGATTTGTTTTTCAATATTCACATCAATTATAAAAATGCGTCGTGTGTTATCTGACATAAGTGATGCACACTACAGTATCGATGCATACGCTACATGTGATACAGGGAGTTCATATATTTTTTTCTTTAATAAATTACTCATGATTAGAAAAAGGAATGAATGATAACAACACCAGGTTTCTTTCATTTTATTATCAATTAAGCGTTTTGTGTATTTTATTGTAGCATGCAATGTGAGGGGATTCCAGTAAACGTAAGAGCAGAGACGGGAGTAATGGTTCAGGACATCTTTAAAGTTGCGTTACCGGTTTTTATGAACCCGGATATCTTGGGACCCGGTTATGTCGACGATTTTTTTACACCCCCGACGTAATTGACATAACTGGGTTTGACTGTAAAGTATCAATATATTTTCTGTGAATTCAGAATAATAAATTATGAGCACACTAAATATAGAGTTCTTAGATGTAGGCTATTCCCATTCTATTTAAATTCCCAAAACAACGAAGTTCAAAACAAGTCATTTCTACTGAAGTCATAAAATAATGCTCAGCTATTGTTATTTTATCAATGCAGTTAGTTAGACAACTTCAGCATTTTTACCATAGCCACAAGGTTGGTTGAGTCATAGTTGTCAAGACAGTAGTGTAATATTTCGTACTTTGCGTCTTCAGCAAAGACTGGAGAGAGACAAAAATTGTGATTGCTGACCTCCATATATGCTGTTATTATTGACCAATCAGAATTTAGCACTGGCAATTATCGGGCAAGAAAGAATTACTGACCCAATCAAAATCAAGCATCAAACATTCTGTCTTGAAAGTGACGTAATCATGTAAACATCAAGACCCAAGAACGCAAGGCACACTAAAGAACTAATTCTGCAGATTTCATCACGAATTGTTACATACAAAATGCTACCTACATGAGACATCATAAACTTGATATGTTAGAAGTCAAACCGTGTGATCAGAATGTCAGATCAGTTAAAAATGCATCTCTTACAACGTCCATTAACAATACATCATAGCGGTAATACACAACATGTGCTCCGCATGAATGAATGTTCAGATCACATCTGCCGAAATAAGTCTACATACCTCTGAATTAAAACGGGAACATTTTAAGCATAACAATTATGTGTAACTAATAGGGTCATTCGTAGTTGCATGAAATAGTTCACTTCATGAACAAAGTACATGTTTCGATGGTACAGTGAACAAGAAATGCCATGCTGTAAACATGCTAAAGATGATACTGTGAACTAAGCCAAATGTACTGGCATAGTTTAATAGGGCTTCCTTGGTGTTGTTTTGGTCTTTCTTACCTCAAGAAGTTTACAAAGTTTGCATAAAATTCTACTTTTCATGGTTCGGACCCTGGTCACTATGTAGATCAATGGGACAGTCATAACAGCTTGTATATTTGTTCAGGATAACCCTGGCTGTAGTATCAGATGTTTCATCAGACACAGAAAATACTTCCACCCATTTGGTAAAATGGTCTTTGACAGCTAACATGAATCTGTTTCTCTTGGCGTTCTAGGAAATCGTCCAAGAATGTTTGTTGCCAACCTGCCCATTGGTGCACCTACCATCATTGACCCTAATGGTGCTTTTGGATTAGTGGTTTGATTTTTATTTACTCCACAGACCTTGCCCTGTGAAATACAGTTATCTCCATTTGGGTCTCACCCCCATACCAGTAGTACTGCTGTAAAATCTTTTCTTTAGTTTCCATTCTCCCAAAATGCCCAGAGAGCAACCCATTATGCTTCTGGTACATCACTTCTCTCTGCAAAGACCTAGGAGTGAGTAACCAAAGATATGAACCTGAACCATCCCTTTTATTAAAGTTTCTTAAGACAGTACCTTGTTTCAAAAAAAGGTCATTCCACTGGAGTAAATAATGGCTTGTAATGGGACTTGATGTGGCAATCTCTTGTGCACATGGCCTTTTGTCCTCTTGCAGCCATCTTAAAACTGGATCAGTGTGGGAGTCTTGCTAATTACTTCATATCAAATGCATATGATACAGAACTGTACCTTTTCCAGCATCACATATGTCTGTGTTGAGGATGAAAGTTCCTTGATCTCTTTGAAAAACCATGACTTCCAGACATGATAGAGCCCCTTTCAATCAATTGAAAGTTACTTGGCATGCTTTGTCCATTCCTATGAGCTGTCCATCTTAGTTAAGCCAAACAGTGGAATGGCTATCTTTGAAAAGTCTCGAATGAAGCGTTTATAGTTGGAACAGGTACCCAAGAAATGACAGAATTCAGTCGCATTTTCTATAGCTTTTGATTGGAGTATTTTTGCAATATTATTTGATCAGGGCTAACACCATACTTTGAGACTCTACGTCCTATAAAGAAAAATAATAAAATAAAATAGAGACAAACAGTCATACATGTAATTATATTGTTATAAAGTATATACAATTTATCAAATAATAAAAAATAAAAAAAAAATTATACAGTTTTATAGTGTGCATTGGTATTATGGCCACTAGGATACAAAATATCTAATTTATGAATCCAGTAAGTTTCTTTTAAGAGTCTATTCATGTCTCCGTGCACAGTATTTATTGGCATGAAAGAAAAATAGAGTAGACAGTGATTATTGGTATTAAAATGTGTTGAAATATTAGAGGAAAACTGAGGATCTCTATAATTTTTTTATATGAAAGCGATGATTATTTATTCTCTAAGAAACTTGTTGAAGTGTTTGTCCAACATATTGTATATTGCATTTTTTAGTTGATACGCAGTTAGTGTTATAACGTAGAGAAAATACCTCGTTTGTATTAGCGCTACTGAAAGAAGTACTTTCTCTTATGTTTGCACATTGAGACCACCAGTGTCTATTACATCTAGATGACGAGAATTATCTTTTTTTAATTTTCTGTCTGTTTAGTTCTAAATAGAAGATCTTGCAAATTCTTGGGTCTTCTATAAGCAAGAATTGGTTTATTGTTGTAAAGTGATTTTACGCTGTTTTTATTTGATAAATTTAGGAGACTCCAATATTTATTAATTGTAAGACCTATATTAGGTAATGAAGGATTATATTGTATTGTGAAAGGAACTATATTTTTCGCTATTGTACAATTTGCTGTGTTTAAAGCCTCATGTTGATTAAGATTACGGGCTTTGTTCAGCACAGAATCAATGATATGTTTAGGACAATTTCTGTTTTGAAAATATGTTTTTAAATCATTCAACGAATTTTGTAATTGACAATCATCTGAAATAATGCATCGGTATCTTTTGGTCTGGCTATATGGTATACCGTTTTTACATGACATGGGATGACAAGAAGAATATTCCACATATTGGTGGATATTAGTTTCCTATACGTGAATATTTGTAGAAATAGTGTTATCAATATTTTTTAATTACATTTACATCTAAAAATGAAACATGCGTACTGGATGCAGTATAAGTAAATTTAATCGTCGGATGAAAATGATTTAGGCGATCAATGAATTTTTCCAGTTCTTCAGTTGAATGGTTCCAGATCATAAATATGTCATCTAAAAATTTAAACCAAACAGATGGATTTCTTTTCGAAGGAAATCTTTTTCTAATTTACTCATGAAAAGAGAAGCATATGAAGGAGACATAGGACTACTCGTTGCTGTACCCATTACTTGGATTTAATTTGTATTATTGAGTTGAAAATAATTATTTTCCAAGATAAATTTTATTATTTTACAAATATCTTCACTAGATAGTGTGCTATTACTAGGATTGTTATCAAGAAAATATTTACATGCTTCAATACCATCTGTATGCGGAATGTTTGTATATAGTGATGTTACATCTAATGATACCAAAATTGAGTTATCAGATAGCTCTGGAATGAACTTCAGCTTTTTAATGAAATCAGTAGTATCTTTAATGTATGACAGAAGTGATTTCATTAAAGGTTGTAAAACACTATCAATAAATTTGGATAGGTTTACAGTATATGAATTACAACCTGATATAATGGGTCATCCTGGATAGTTTAAAGGTAAATTATGGTCAGGATTTTTATGAGTTTTGGGTAATATGTAGAATTGAGGCGTACGTATGTTAAGAGGGAAAGTATCAAATTCCTCATATATGGAATTATTATTTTTAGCTATCTCATTAATGCATGTTGAAATTTTTGATTTAATTTCTATTGACGGGTCTTTGTTAACATATTTGTAGTAATTTTCCTCATTTAATTGACGTTCAACTTCTTTAGTATAATCTTCTTGATTCATAATAATCATAGTGTTTGATTTATCAGCCGTTTTAAACACTATACTGTTGTCATTCATTATATTTTATAAAGACTTAATTTTGTCCTTAGAAATATTACTATAATATCGCTTTTGATGATTCCCATGTAATATCTCTTTTGTGATGGCGTCAATATAAAAATCTAAATAGGAATCACGTCCACTAGGTGGTGTCAAAGATGATTTAATTGTGTTGAAATAACCCATTTTTTTAGAATGAGAAGAATCCAATTTAACATCTGAATTGTTGTATGCTTTATCATAAAAAAATTCTTTTAATTTTATGCGTCTAGAAAAGTTGGAAATTTCTTCAGCTAATTTAATTTTATTGTGATATTTCGGTTTGGGACAAAAGTTTAGCCCTTTGCCTAACAATATGTAGTCATTATCTGTTAATCTTCTATGTGAGAGGTTTAACATGGTTTCTTTACCTCTCTTAATTTGTTTTCTTTGCTTTTTTTTCTTTCTTCCACTCTCTTCCTCTTTAAAATCTATGGAATCTCCTATTCTTTTGTCTGGTGACGTCATCTCTGTTATTCCTTGTAGAATCTTTACCAGGTTTGTCAATGTCTTTCTCATGGTCACTGTTTCTGATTCTCCCGTTTTACGGCTTCTGCTTATGTCTTCTTTGTTGTGCCCTGGGGAGTCAAGTTTATTCGTTGTTGTTTATCATATTGATTCTTGTTTGAATTCACAAAATTTCTATTTATGTTGACTCTTTGGTTTACTGATGTTTTGGGAGGTGCTATATGTGTATTAAAGATCCTTGCTGTAGTTTCTTTGGGTTTCGAATACTTACTTTCTTGCCGTTCCTTACTCTGTTGTGATGATTTGTCGCTTTTCTGCTGCTGCATTTTTGGTTGTTTATGGATTATATGCTGTTCTCCAGTTTTTTCAGTTTGTTGACTTTTCTTTTTGCTCTTTCGGAAATTGTTCAATTTTTCATTCTACTTCGAAAGTATGTTGTTTTTCGTTGAATCTGTTTTCTGGTATACTTCTTCATCGAAATTGAAAAGGCTTTGCCCATCTAATTTCTTCTTTAGTTCATCCCTAACATTTTCCATCTGTTTTCCCAAGTTTAGTGATCTTTTTGTTGTTCATCTACTAATCTCTCACATATGTTCAGTGAGACTTTATGTAATAAACTGTTGATAGAATTTTGGAATTCTTCATTTCCACTTCCTATATAAATTTTCAGTTTCAGTCGTAAACCTGATGGTACGATCGCCTCTTCAACACATTTGTTCAAGAAACTGCTATGGAGGCTGCTTTTCATTTGTTTCTCAGATAGTTTTAGTATTTGATATTTCAAAGACGTCGTTTCTCTCGGCGGATCATAATTTGATGCCATTATGTTGTTGAAAAAATTTCAGAATTGGGATAAAAAAAAACAGAAATGCTAATAATTCTGTGCAACTAGTTTCGCATTTAATACATGCTTCTTCAGGCACAAAATGTTTTACATCAAAAACATTTTGTGCCTGAAGAAGCATGTATTAAATGTAAGACTAGTTGCACAGAATTATCGGCGTTTGTGTTGTTTTTTTATCCCAATGTCGTATAAAGCCAAATTCATCCTTTAACAATTTACACTTGTCAGGTTTCAAATTCAAATTGGCCATCCGTATTATGTTGTAACATGGCTTTGAGTCTTCGCATCGCATATGTTTACAGAAGTTATTCCATACACTTTCATGTTTTCTTTATAGATTTGTGATGCAGGAAAAATACTGCAAACCTTTAAATGCAACCTCAACCACTCATTGAAAAGTTGCAGGATTGTTGGTCAAACATTGTGGCATTAGTGTAAACTCAAATAAACCATGCTTGGTCACAAATGCAGTCTTGGAGATGTCTTTGTCCCTAACTGGCACTTGAAAATATCCCGATGTAAGATCTAAGGTACTGAAAAATATCACACCTGCAACTTTTTTCAAGGCATGCGTTGACTGTTAGTATAGGAAAAGCATCAACTTTTGTCACAGCATTCAGTTTTGGGTAGGCTACACATGGATGCACAATACTATTTTTCTTTAATTACACTTTGTGCTTTTAGTTTATAACTTCTTTCTCGTCATTAGCAAATACCATCGGCACTCCTCTGAAGGGCTGCTTTATGGGTTTGTGTTCCCTGTGTCAATCATGTGTTCTGCAAGATTAGTAAGCCCTACATCATTCTCATCATGAGAGAAAATGTCTTGCAAATCATTAAGCTGTTTTGCTAATAATTCTTTATGTTGCTGAAACTTCCCATCCCATTTGATGATTCTCTAAAAAGGGCTTTCAAATGTTCAGGTATAACTTTTTCTAGGGTTTTCTTCTATGTACTTCTCTGAGCATGCTTTGCTTTCCTGTTTAGAGTTGTCCCATCTTTACAAGTATATTTTATATAATCTGGATACTTGCACGCAATGGTATCTTTTACATATCTCTACATTAGCTTGATACCTCTGACGGCAGTGTCATTCCCTTTCTCACTTTCATCTAACTCGAGAGTTGACATCTTTATGACCAATCCAAGTGTAACTTTTTCAGCAGTGCCTATTAAAGCTCCTTTGTTTCAGTGAGACTGATGATAGAAAAGGATTCTTGACCTCACCTTTATTGTAGTTGTAGCATTAGATCAGCAAGACTGGAAGCCATCACAAAGGGGATAACTTTCTTTAAAATGCAGTGTTGGTTCAATCAAAACATTGTATTCACCTTCCTGATCATAAGTATTATGGCGATGAACAAGCATATCTAGAGTCTGTTCACTCAAACCAGGTATGATGTAATTGTCAGCTAAAATGAATTCTTTTGATTTGATTGTTAACAATCTGTTGACTCTTTATCTCTTTGCCATTAGGGATGATTTTATTCTTTCACAAAATAATGTTGGCTAGCTTCCCATCTGATACTTTAAATGCATCAATACCAAGCCAACTTCATCTGCGATCCCAGCAACAATGATTTCTTTATCCATATTAACAGTGTCCAATTCTAAGGTGACTTTACACCTCCCATAATCCAAAAGTGGTTCTCATCCTACTTGCACAAGACATCCTTTTCTTCTTAATTCTGGTCTTTCAGACTCTTCTATTTTCTTTGTATACAGGTTCAGCTAGAACAGTTTTCTCAGCACCAGTATCAACTACAAATGTAACTGGGACTCCCTGTATAAAACCGTTAACATATTTCCCCTCTGACTTTGTTATACATCTACGAACAGGTATATTGACAGGTATATTATTGATTGTTTGCTCATTGGACAATTGCTGAGTTTGATCACTAATGAGACCATTTTCTTTTAAAAGCTGGATTGTCTTCTGGCTGGTGGAGTCGGTCCCCATCAGTTTAAACATTTACCTTTGCTGGATGCCTTTGATTCGGAACTGTATTCTGAGTTGTTGTTTTTTTTCTGTTGTGGGCTTTGTAACATATCTATCCTGGTTCCTTGGACATTCGCATTTGAAATGAGAAAGGTCACCACAAATAAAACAGGCTTTATTGTGTAACTGGTAACTCTGTCTTTCACCACGTGACTCTTCTTGGTAACTTTGTTTACCTTTGTGACCATTATCAAACCTGCTGTGAGTTTACTTCCATTGGCTTGGATGAGATCTCTGTGTTAAATTAGCGGTCTGTTTCTTTATCTCTTGTATGACCTGTCTCATCTTATCAAAATCAGTTGAATCTGCCTTTGAATCATTCTTCTCACTGTTGTCTTTGTCATCTTTTGCAGATTCTTGCACTTGTTTATTAAAGACTTTTTTTTCTTCCTCTCTGGTGCTGCCTTTGCTACTCTGTTCTCTGTAGACTGATTCTCGTCATCAGTCAATACGGTAGACTACCATCTTCATCAGTGTCTGAACACCTTTATTCTTTGATTGCTCATGTTTCACTCATCTTCTTTCTATTCTTACATGTTTCTTGGAATTTTATGATTTGAAGACGGCATTATCAATGTTTTACAATACTCAGCATGAAAGCGAGCTATATCATGTACGAATCCATCAAGGAACCTTTTTAGTAAATCTTATCTTGTCTCTTCATCACACTAAGCATATGCCTTGTCATATAACATCTTTAATTCAGCTGCATATTCTTAAGCAGTCTACCCATATTTCCAGTCTCAATGACTAAATTGAGTGCCATACATTTTTGCCGTTTTAAGAGTTCAAAATCAGCTGGCTAGTTCTTTGCACAATACTTCATAATTTGTACATACACTGTGAGACAATTGTCAATACACAAATTCACCTTCAGCACCTTGTAACTTCAGAAGTAATTCATCTAATATTTCATCCAATATCCAACTCTGATGATTGGCAACTTCTTCAAATCTATTGAAGCACACCTTCCAGCTCTCTTTTCCTTTAAAGGGTTATAACTTGGGGCTTGTGCTTTTCCTCATCCTTCATCCTACGCTGTTATGATAACTTGTGCTAGCTGTGTAGACTGATTCACTATTGCTTTCAGATGACAAACTTCCCAATCAGATATTTCTTTGGACAGGTCTTGACATTTTAATACCTATTTGTGAGGATTGACTTGCCTCCCTTGGTGCGGAGAAATTATTATCACCTTGTCCAGTATTCTCAACAGATCTGTGATACGTAGTCTTCTGATCTCTCTGAACTTTCCTTCCATCAGCATTAATTATAAGCTGCATGCAGCTCATCTGCAACATCCATAAACATGTTTTCTAACTTGGATACCTTCTTTTCTATAGCTTTCATATCTCTTGCCAAGTCCACATCCTGTGTAGGCTGGTTCCATATACTTCTCAAGAAGGCCTCTACATTTTCTGCATCTCTAACCCCAGGTATAAAACCAGTATCGCCAATACTCCCAGATAATGATGCCTTTGGACTGCTGTGATAACCCAACACACCTTCCCTTCCCCAGCAGGCATCACAGTGTCCATTGCACCTGTAGCTTGGGAAGTAGGACTGTTACCAACGTCAGCTTTGAGCAAAATGGTTTTCCATGCAACTTAATGTATCTACCATCATTGTACTTGTGACTTTGGTCATCCAGTTCACTCTTTTAGAACTTGTTTCACATTTCCTGTTTTCTTTATGGGTACGAAACCTTGTCTGCATCATTTTCATGGAAATCTATTTCAATGAGTTTTCTTTTCTAAACCTACTTTTAAAATATTTCCTTATTTAAAACCTATGTATGTTTTATCCTATCCTACCATAGGTACACTTTTATTCTAATGCTAAATCTTTGAGACTTGAATTCTCATCAATGGATTTGAATCAAAGTGTCAAATCTCGCAGGTGCCTCCAACACAATGTAATGTCCTTTGGTTGCGTGTGTACAAGTGACTGTCAACATTGTGGATGTATGTAGTTATCTGTAATTGTATTGCAAATAAATGAAGGTGTGTGTGCATATGTATCTTTAAATTAATTGAATAATCAAACTCGACAATAACAGATGTAAATATGTTACTAAAGATTAATAAACAATAAGCTTAAGAATTAAAACTATATAATCTGTCATCTTATTTATTGATACTTTGATAACTGTAATCTCATTTACACCAGTTGAAATGAATATTATAATGAAATTATAATGAAAATTTCAGATCACTAAATCTTCGTATAAAAATTAAAGTTCTATGCTTATAATGTTAAACAAATAATTTATATGTAACGATTTTTCTTTTTACTTCCCCCTCCCGTATTTGAAATAGACTGTAAACAAAAATCAGTTTTATTTGGTACAAGTTCAGATACTGGTAATTTTAATGTATGTACATGTACCTATAATTTTGATTTCTGACCTAAAATGGGGATGGTTCCCTAAGATAAACGTTTGACCATTCCTCCCGATTCCACCAAGCCTCTGGTTTATATACCTTATGAAATCTCATAAGGGTTGTGGAATTCCTACAGAATTCGGCTCCAGACAACCTCAGAAAACTCTAAGTCCCACTACAGAATATATTCAAGAAAACAAGAATCTTGAATGAAGAACAATGTAATTTTTACAGTAACTTGATAAATATTTGTTGAATAATAATTACCTCACAAGAAACACAATCTGTTTGTGGAGAAATATACAAAACAGAGTCTTCTACAAATGTTAGAAATTTTGGAAGCGACAATCAAAACTAGCTATGACCGGGAAGTGAACCGTAGCGAGGTCACTGCATAGAGGTCAAGCACTGTATTAGACTGAGAAGTAGCCCAAGGAAAATAATTGCCAACAACAGGCTCCAAACAATAAACAGTAGGAAAGTTATATACCAGATAAAAGTATTTATAACATTGTTAATTGTATTCACTGCTGGTGGATTTCATTGCTGATTGTTCTTAGAAATATTTCAATGGGGCCCTGACCCACCCCACCCCCCATGTAACACTATTGTAAACATGCTAAATCCTCACTATATAGAATGTGGAATATGTCAGTTACATCAGGGAAATCTCAATAACATAGACCCAGGACCAAATAAACATGTAAACTTCTGTTAATAATGATCCTAATATTAAACCCATACACAGATAAATATTTTAGCTTTGTATTAGTTGTTTACAGAATTTATTTAAAAAAATGATTCAGGTCAGGTAGAAATAAACTTGATTTTTGACAAAGTTAAGTCCGACATACAATGTTTCATTACAATAGCATATAATGAAATAAAGAAAATAAAAAATGTAAAGTGACCTAACAAACAAACGATGCAAATTAAATATATGTAATAAATATTTAAACTTGATAAGTTTTAGGCATTTTACATGTCTAGATAAGAATCATTTTATTGCATATGAAATAAGTTCAATCACCCCCTAACCTATAGTGTTTTAGAAATTGAAAAATAAAAAACAACAAAACTTGGGGAAACATAAAATGTATGTCACAATTACATAATTTGATACATTGGTATTGTAAATATCAAGATGTATATACTTACCAAGTAACATGACTAGCCATCTGTAAGTCATCATAAGCTTTCATTGTAAATTACATTTTAGTAAACGTTCAACACATTGATACAAGTAGATATCATTCATTACTAAACTAAAAGGGCTGAGACCAGTGGAATTTTGATGTTTTATTAATAATCGACATTATGCCATGCACAGTCAGTTGACAGTAAAGAAATATATAACTTCAGATGTGCAAATCAAATTTTGTAGAAAAATAAGATTCCAAGGCTGAATACTTACGTCTTTCCAAATTATGAATGTTCATTCATCAAATGAAAGAAATTTCATCACATTTTTTAAAAAAGTTTACAAAACAGCTGTTGATAGATGATGTTCGTGGATGATGTTAGCAAAGAACTGGTCATTCATGTATGTGATTAAACTTGACAGGTTCATTAACGGATTATTTGAACCATTAACTAATTAATGTAAATCTATCTTTCCACATGACTAGTTCCTTACCAAAATGGACAAAACACACAAGAATAAATACAAAGAAAATATAATATTTATGATCTTAGGATGTGCAAATATATTTTCTGTCTAAAATACAAATTATTTTTAGGAACAGAAAATAAAGTGAATCTCGAAAGCTCATTGTAAATTATTGCAAAAGTCACTCAAAGAACACAAAGCTAAAGCTTGTATGGCTAATAATTTTGGACTAAAACTGGTTATCATCCAATATTGTCCAATTACTTGAACAATCAACGACTTCCTTCATGAATGCTGAATTTTGCCATGTTTAATTAGTTAAAAAGCAATTACTGAAAACCGAAAAATGTACCCCTCCCCCCAATTTAAACTACAGTTTCTAACTCTTACCAAAGCAATGTTAGGTGGGATGGGAGTGGAAGGAAGATTAACTCATAGAAGAATAAATGCCAACCTGTTGCATGAGGGGTCACCAGTTTTGGATCAGTATTTAACCCTTTCATCACTATGGACAGGTATTTTGGTCCAGGGGAAGTAAGTCCGTAAACACTGTGGACCGTTTTACCGGTCTGGAGCAGTGTTCTTCTGTAACGTTATAGTACCCGACTATATAAATTTCGGGGTACCTCTAATAACTTCCTTCTTGTAATGTAGATATTATATTTGGATTATCTCGTGGGTTTAGCTTGTATGGTGGCACTCTACAGTTTCCTATTTAGCATAGGGTTAGAATTTTAAAGAAAAAGAATTTCCCCGGGTTTCCTCACTAGTTATACTGGCTATTTAAAAAAAGACTTTGTATATCTTAGGTATTGTTCAAAGAACCTTTAATTCCCTTTATTTTGGTGTATGATTGATGGGTGTAATATGGGTTATAGAGTATACAGCTTGGCCTTACTCCAGATGTGCACCTTTCAAAAAAGTGCTAGCTCCACTTGCTCATTTTCACTTCCCGAACTTCAGAGGTAAATTGTAAAAAAAAGAGCCGATAACTTTTTTTGCATTTTATATATTTGGTAATTCATTCATTGCACTTTCAGAAGCTGGTATTGTCTAGTCTGGCAAAATTCATTTTCCCTATTTTAATAGCTGCCAAGGATAGTGTACTTTAGACAAATTCAGGTTGAGTTTTGGAGCACAAGGGAGCAGTCATTTTAGTTAGCAGTGTTCTAAGATCATTTACAATTTCCAAAAGTACAATATCCAAAGAAATGTCAGCCACATTACATGAAAGTAGCATAGAGGTATGCCAACATTCTCACCACTCTGCATGTTTTAAATGCAAACAACTTCACCTTACATACATCACTCTCTCAAAAGTACATAATAACTGGTGAGCGCCACCTTAAAGAGCATATAGGTATTATTATTGTATGATTTAATTTTGATTGTATGGCTGAAATATTTAAGTCGCAAGCATCAAAACAGTCCTTTTGAATAACTGTCCTGTATTTCCCCCCTCAGAACAGCATTTATTAGAGTCAGAGTCTCAAACAGGTACAGCCCCCCCCCACCTTATGATAAAAAGTGAGCTATTTTAAAAATGCGCATTGCATTTTGTCAACATAGCAACCAGTGTTATGCTGAAAGACAGGAACATGAAACTAGCCATATTTATTCCTGAGATGTCAACAATAAATTTTACAGTTTGAAAAGGGATGGAACAGGTGAGGTTCATAAAGGTCAAAGGTCAAAGGGTAAAATATTAACTTATTGTTTAATATGGAAGAAAGCAAATTTGCTTTGTCATCATTTATTTTTTAATATCATTGCAAATAAATGAAAAGAAACATTTTCACTATATATTTCTTTTACTTAATGCAACAGTTTTCAATTTAAGTTGACTTTATTCCTATATTCTAAGACTTCTAATTTCCCCATAATTAAGGTCACTACTCACACAAACATGCCTCATAGCAAATTATGTAAGCTAGAGCAAAATAAGCATAATTAGCTTATTTTCATGAATAAAATCAATGTTAATGTACCATTTTATTCAGAACATCATACATAATAATATGAAAATAAGAAAAATAATTGCATAAATTTTTATATTTGTTTTAAGGTGGCACTCTACAGTTTCCTATTTAGCATAGGGTTAGAATTTTAAAGAAAAAGAATTTCCCCGGGTTTCCTCACTAGTTATACTGGCTATTTAAAAAGACTTTGTATATCTTAGGTATTGTTCAAAGAACCTTTAATTCCCTTTATTTTGGTGTATGATTGATGGGTGTAATATGGGTTATAGAGTATACAGCTTGGCCTTACTCCAGATGTGCACCTTTCAAAAGAGTGCTAGCTCCACTTGCTCATTTTCACTTCCCTAACTTCAGAGGTAAATTGTAAAAAAAAGAGCCGATAACTTTTTTTGCATTTTATATATTTGGTAATTCATTCATTGCACTTTCAGAAGCTGGTATTGTCTTGTCTGGCAAAATTCATTTTCCCTATTTTAATAGCTGCCAAGGATAGTGTACTTTAGACAAATTCAGGTTGAGTTTTGGAGCACAAGGGAGCAGTCATTTTAGTTAGCAGTGTTCTAAGATCATTTACAATTTCCAAAAGTACAATATCCAAAGAAATGTCAGCCACATTACATGAAAGCAGCATAGAGGTATGCCAACATTCTCACCACTCTGCATGTTTTAAATGCAAACAACTTCACCTTACATACATCACTCTCTCAAAAGTACATAATAACTGGTGAGCGCCACCCATACAGCTGGAAATATGGAACAAAGTAGGCACTTTTAACAAGTTTTCCGAATGGTGAAATTTGTATCCAAAATGGCGGAGTTCGAAGAAAGATCAGACGAGAGTGAAGTGTCAGATTTTGAATTACTGAGAATTTTTACCAATTTCGACCTAGTACAGTAGGATGAAAATGAGAGAAGACATCTGGAGAGACAATGGCATGTGCTTGTGGGTGACAGTGATGACGATGAAGAGGACTTTGAAGGTTTTGAACCGGAGGAATTGTACGCTCCACATAATTTTTTTTGGACGAAGTTGGAAAACCAAAGAGATTTGTTACAGTTTTCTGAGAGAGTTGGACCCACCCGAGTGTTACATGGCTCCAGGAAAGCTTTGGAATATTTTCAAATATTCTATTCAGATGAAGTTTTTGGAACCATTGTCCGTCTAACGAATTTGAATGCGATTATCAAACGTGCCAGAGGCGATACAGGTGTGTGGAGAGATCTCACCTTGATGAAAGCTTCTGCCTGCCAAATACCTGAAAGAAAGACTTGTGTTGCTACTGGAATTATTCATGAGTACATTTAGGGTCAATTAAACAAGTTTTGGGAACTTTCTAAGTTTTTTAAGAAGTAAATAGATAATTACTTGTATTTTACCTGTTGTGTTACCTGTTTGCGCCTGTATTTTAACAGTTGTAATAGATATGCACATTGTATGAATTAGTCATAAAATTTGATTTTCAACCTTGATATTGACACCTAATCCAGCCAGATATCTTTAAAATTGGCAAAGTTATGTTATTTAAAAGTCAACAAGTCATTTTGCTTTACAATTCCAAACTTATTTAATGTTGAGGACTCTGCCTACAAAGATACTTAGTGATGGAAGGGTTAACTAAGTTTAGGAGGCTTAAAGCATCTATATAAAACTTCGTAATTTGTGTTCTGAATGATTCTGTTCTTAATCATATTCCCTTTACATGACTGGTATTTACCACAATAATACGGACACTAACTGAAAGTCTAAACATTTTCAGTAATCTAGCATGCCATTAAAATTTACCCATGATGCATTGGTTTCAGTGTTTAAATAATTTTAGGAGGCTGAATAGGAATTCCTTTTATTTCCATGCACTAGAACAAATATTTATTCACCATCATCCAAACCATGGTATCAATGTTTAAGAGAAAACATGCACTAACTCCATATCATCCACTCTTCAATGACTGGAACTCTGGTTACAAGGAAACAAACTAATTTGAATATTTTTTTTCTATAAATTTGGTGTACAATGAAGTTTTAAGAGTAGATTTCTGGTTATTCAAACTATGGTAATGAAAAAAATTTCATATAAGTTTTTGACCAATACATTGGTCACACCAACATCAATAAAACAACTTGTCAACTTCTAGATAACCAGAATTCTAATAAGGAGTGATTTTTAAGAAAGGGACATTTTATTTTACAAATACATTTTAGTAATTATTGAAATACAGAAACAGAAAAGACTGAAAAGAGGTATGAACATCAACAGTTGATAATTGTACTGTTGAGATCCATACTACGGTGGAGTGGGTAACCGGACAATTCGGTGCCGGACAATTCGGCGCACACAATTCGGTGCGGACAATTCGGCGCAGGGCAATTCGGAGCGGACAATTCGGGACCAAAAAACGGGTAATTCGGAGCGGACAATTCGGAGCAAAAGCGCGCCGACATGCACTCTGTGAAAGATGTAAATAACAAAAAACATCACTTTTAAAATAGTTTTCTGAGTACTTAGCCTATAGTTCTTCTATGTAAGACCAAATATTACAAATAATAAGAAATAATAATTGTAATTTTAACATGTTCAAATGGTTCAACTAACATTTACTGAGTTAATTACTCTAAATGTTAATGTTGTATGCGATCCCTTTGTCTTTGGAAAATAATCGGCAGTCAGTTAAAGTTAATTATAATTATTTCATCTGAAAACATGAAAGTAAATTTTTTTTATCGCGGGCTACAGTTAGTTAGAATTGGAATGCGAACAATGGTCTTGGCTTTGGATTATTGAATACCACACACATTGTTTACTTTAACTTAATTTATACCTGCGCGGTTTTGTCGCGCGTCCTTTTGTCGAGGTTGTTTTGCATTGCGCTCATATGTCGGCACACTTTTGTCCGTGCGCTTTTGTTACGGAGCCACTAGTTAACAATACGGAATTACGGTGGGATATAAAATGTGGAAAATAGTTATCATGTGTGTGGTAGCTTGAGACAAAATTTGAACAAACAAATGCATACCCCTTTTAGGCATTATTAGTTATCACCGAAAAGGGCGAGGTTTATTTGTCAATCAATTACTAGTGCTTCACTCACTGTGTAACAGGCGGTGTCTTTGAAGTATGTCGCAGAGGCTCAAGTGTAACCGTTTCAAATAGATATGTTTTAAATATCCTGCTCCCATTTGTCCGCTCCGAAATGTCCGCTCCGAATTGTCCGCGCCGAATAGTCCGCGCCGAATTGTCCGCGCCGAATTGTCCTGCTCCGAATTGCCCTAGCACCGGTGGAGTGAGTATACATTTTAATGAATATGCACAAAAGTTTACTTTGATCTGCAAATTTTTAAAGAAGATTTAATGTATAAAATGTTTCCGTTTCCTTAGAAGGTTAATCACCAGAACTGTTAAATTTAATTTTCAAGAACTAAACCAGTATTTAATTTAGTTGTTTTTGTTCTAAAATGATAAACATAGGCTGTGTAAATATATTTTCTGTCTGAAATATATTTTAATTTTAGGACTAGAAATTGAAGTGAATTTCAAAAGTTGATTGTAATTTATTGTGAAAATCAGTTACAGAAGAACACAAGTATGATGATTGAGGGGATGCCAGTTTCGGACTAGAACTGGCTATTATGCTAAAAGCAGAAAAATCTAAACCTCCTCCAAAAAAATAATTTTAAGCTATGATTTCTCACTCAAGCCAAAACAATGTTGGGTGGGGTGGGGATGGAAAGGGGATTAACTAATAGAAGAATGAATGCCAACATGTTGCATGAGGGGTCACCAGATTTGGATAAAAACTGGCTCTCCTGTTTTGTCCATTAACTTGAACAACCAACAACTTCCCTGATGAACTGCTGGCTATAACCATAATTAGTTAAAAATTAAAGTCAGAAAAAAATAAAACTTTAATCTCCAAAAATTAAAATTCATTTTTCAAGACTGCAGCCGTGCTGGTGCGGGTGGGAGAAGATATTTTATTTGTCTTCTTAATTCTTAGATTGATTACACAAATTAGACACCAAAGAACTAAAAGTCATGGAAAGGAAAATAATAACCAAAATATGCAAGTTAGATTTAGAACTCATTTTCACAGGAAAACAACATTAAAAATGTGAAGGAAATGGGATTAACTGATAGAAGAATGAATGCCAACATGTTGCATGAGGGGTCACCAGTTTTTGGCTGAAAACTGGCTCTCATCCTATGGTGTCCATTGACTTGAAGGACTAACCACTTCCCTGATGAACTGCTGGGTACTACCATTGTTAAAAGAAATAAAATTCTGAAGAGAAAAACCTCGAAACTTAAATCCCCGAAACTTAAAGTTCATAATTCAAAATTGCTGCCCAGAGGGTGTGGATCGGAATGGGGAATTAATTTTTCTTCATAATTCTGAGTTAGTCAGTGTATAAATTTGTTTCTTAAAGGTGATAAGGTTTCAATTTGGAAATGAATTGGAAAAGCTATTCCAAAAGTAAATACAAGTTTTAGAACCAGGTGCACAATAAATCATCAAAAGATGTTTCCTGTAATGAATGAAATCAACATTTAAATTATCCCCATCTCTTGATCATTTGTCTCCATCTTGAGGTGTAAAATTGTAAGTAAAGTCAAATTTTTATTTCTTTGGCACAAAACATTATGAAACAAAATCAAAGAAATTCTTTATTTAGTCCATTTGTAATTCTTACCTTTTCTTTTGTATTATTTGTATAAATGGAGCATTTATGGGAAGAAAACCACATGAAAAATACCAAGGATGGAAAAGGGAACCAAGTGTCCTAAAAATTAACACTATACAACTCAAATTGTGAATACATTATGTAAAAAGACATAAAAGGGGAAACCAGTCAAGTAATTCCATAATTAGCAGATTGATCTTGAATGAATTCATGTATATTTTTTTTCAACACACAGCAGTTTATTTTATATATTTTTTTGTATCCAAAGATGTTTAATGTAGAACAAGAATTGTGTTATCTACAAATAATTTTGATTTTGCCTCCTGTACATTCCCCTATGCTTTCTCTTCTTTTTCTCACTAACTTTATAATCAAATACCAATTTAGGAATTGATGGAAAAAGCTTAAGGTAACTTGCTAGTGCATCTGATAGTTTCTTAAATTACAGACTGTAATTATAACAACACATTTTAAAATGATTGCAATCAAATCTTGAAATTGTACATTAAAAAACTATAATAAAGACTATCTTTTGTATTAGCTATATAGCCTGAATACATGTAAGTATTTTTTTGTAACTTTTGTAATCACACCAAAAACTCGAAAAGTCGTGCATAGGAAAATAATGGATAAGAATAAACTGACATTGCTGGTAAATTCATTTGCATCATTTAGAATTTATGTAAGTACCTACATGAGTTGATGATAATTTTCCATCAAAGAATTATAAGTAAACACACTATGGTTAAACCTACTTAGTGAATCACAAATATCCAAGGCAAATAATGAAAATTTAGGTTGTTTACATGAATAAACAAAAATATTAAACAATAAGATCAATAAACAGCAGTAGACAAGAAGCTGTAGCCCTGGTTATTTGGATAAACATATACTAAACACTCAGAAACACAATCTGTTTGTGGAGAAATATACAAAACAGAGTCTTCTACAAATGTTAGAAATTTTGGAAGGGACAATCAAAATTAGCTATGACCTGGGAAGTGAACCTTAGCAAGGTCATTGCAAAGAGGTCAAGCACTGCATTAGACTGAGAGTAACCCAAGGAAAATAATTGCCAACAACAGGCTCCAAACAATAAACAGTAGGAAAGTTATTTACCAGATACAAGTATTTATGACATTGTTAATTGTATTCACTGCCAGTGGATTTCATTGCTGATTGTTCTTAGAAATATTTCAATGTGGCCCTACCCCCCCCCCCCATGTAACACTATTGTAAACATGCTAAATCCTCACTATATAGAATGTGAAATATGTCAGTTACATCAGGGAAATCTCAATAACACAGACCCAGGACCAAATAAACATGTAAACCTCTGTTAATAATGATCCTAATATTAAACTCATACACAGATAAATAGTTTAGCTATGTATTAGTTGTGTACAGAATTTATTTTTTTTAAAAATCAATGATTCAGGTCAGGTAGAAATAAACTTGATTTTTGACAAAGTTAAGTCCAACATACAATGTTTCATTACAATAGCATATAATGAAATAAAGAAAATAAAAAATTTAAAAAGACCTAACAAACAAACAATGCAAATTAAATATATATAACAAATATTTAAACTTGATAAGTTTTAGACATTTTGCATGTCTAGATAAGAATCATTTTATTGCAAATGAAATAAGTTGCATCACCCCCTAACCTATAGTGTTTTAGAAACTGAGAAAAATCTTAACAAAAGTTGGGGAAACATGAATTGTATGTCACAATTACATAATTTGATACATTGGTATTGTAAATATCAAGATGTATATACTTACCAAGTAACATGACTAGCCATCTGTAAGTCATCATAAGCTTTCATTGTAAATTACATTTTAGTAAACGTTCAACACATTGATACAAGCAGATATCATTCATTACTAAACTAAAAAGAGCCGGAGACCAGTTAAATTTTGATGTTTTCTTGATAATGGACATTATGCCATGCACAGTCAGTTGACAGTAAAGAAATATAAACTTCAGATGTGCAAATTTCTAAACATGACAAAATGTAAACAATTTTATATACAATCAAATTTTGTAGAAAAATAAGATTCCAAGGTCGAATCCTTATGTCTGTTTAATGTTTTTATTGCTCAATGTCATTGAATACATAAATTTAGTAAAGTAGATGAGATTAATCAGAACTTAAATCATAGATATAAATATAAACTAAAGAGTGTATGACATTAAAATAAATTATATTTCTATCACTTTTTAATTTTTCACTGAATGTTGAAGTTCTTAACCATATCCAGAATTTACCAGAATTTTTAAATCAAATTTGCAAGAGAAAAATTAAAGCTATCTTTCCCAAACAATAAAATACATATGCAATCCAACTAACAGTCAAAACATTTTCCATAATCTAGCATGCTTTTAGAATTTACCCATGATACATTGGTTTTAGGGTTTAAATAATTTTTAGGAGGTTAAATAAGATTCCCTTTTATTTCTATGCACTGGAACAAATATTTTGTATCCAGAATATTCACCGTCATTCAAACCGTGGGTATCAATGCTTTAAAGGAAAATTGCACCAAATAACTCCACATCATCCACTTTTCAGTATTTGGAACTCAAGTTGAAATGTAACAAACTAATTTCAATATTTTGTCTATAAGTTTGGACTAAAATGAAGTTTCAAATAAGAGATTTCAGTCTGTTCAAACAATGGTGTGAAAAGCTCATCAAAACTTTTGACCAATGTATTGATCACACCAACATTAATAAAATAAATTGTGAACTTCTAATCCAATATATACAATGTTTTTTGTTTCCTTAGAACCTTAATCACCAAATTGGTTCAATTTAAAGTTGAAAAAGAAAACCAGGTTTTAATTTATTTATTTCGAAATTATGAATGTTCAGTCATCAAATGAAAGGAATTTCATCACATTTTTTTAAAAAGTTTACAAAACAGCTGTTGATAGATGATGTTCGTGGATGATGTTAGCAAAGAACCAGTCATTCATGTATGTGATTAAACTTGACAGGTTCATTAACGGATTAATTGAACCATTAACTAATTAATGTAAATCTATCTTTCCACATGACTAGTTCCTTACCAAAGTAGACAAAACACACAAGAATAAATACAGAGAAAAAATAATGTTCATGATCTTAGGATGTGTAAATATTGTTACAAGCCAGGGGTCTTTGCTTGACCGAGCGGTGTCAAACCCTGGCGCGATTCCCGCTAGAAGTCATATGTTTACTCCAAATTTCCAACGACTTCTATACAACTTTAGTTGTAAATTAGAAAGCCAGACGTGTCCATTCTGTACATAAATTTTACTCGAATCAGTGTAAAACCACAGATTTCCCAACTTGGCAAATATCTATCAACCGCACGTTTGCATAGTTTCCCTTCATCAGCTTTCCGTACCGTCAGCAGTTCACGCCGTAGAAACTCTACAACTATCCCCTAACTCTGGGAACTATTTTAACTACGCCACCTTAGGCCAGTCAATCCATGGTTCCAAGGCACATTACTCCAATACAACTACATCACATTTGCCACTATGGCGACATAAACGGTATCTGCAGAGTCCCTTCTTGTTTATTCCATTGTGTAATTTACCGGTTTCCTACCGTAAATACTGCCACTAAAGTCACAACATCAAGGTAAACTACTAGATTTTATTAGGGACTACATTATTCCAGGCGGTTTGGGTCTGAATTCACTACAGTGAAACCTGTCTTGAGAGACCGCCCCTTCTGCCAACCAAAAGTGGTCTCTCAAGACAGGTGGTCTCTCATAACAGGTGTGTGAAAATGGACTGGTTTCCAGGGTCAGTAGTTAGCACTGAAGAAAAAAATACCCATACTCACTGTACATGTATCATATCCTTTATTCATAAATCTTGTTAAATATTGCATGCATTCCTCTCAAAATAACTTTACATAATAAAGATATACAGTGTACATCTATCAAACAATGTGAATCAAATTTATATTTGAACATCACCTGAATATGTACATGTATTAGCACATGTATATGATGGCTGGTAGTCTTTTTTTCCAGTCATCAACTGTCTGTAAATTCACATCAGCTGATTCTCCACTGAGCACACTTGCTGTGATATTGTATCTATTTTTGAAGCTCTCCAGCCATCCGTTTGATGCAGTAAAGTCATCATAATTCAGTTCTACTGAGACAATAATTGCTTTTTCCTGAATCAGCTTTCCACTTACTGGTATGTTTTTACTCCTTGAAACACAAAACCACTCCCATACTCGCTCATTTAGATCTCCATACAATGTCCGTCGTGCTGTGGCATATTTCCTCTGTGCTTGTGCACCTTTCTGCCATTCGTTTCTAATGGACTCCTTGTCTTTGATAACATTCTGAATCTGCGTTTTACTGACGTTTAAGCTGGCTGCTATTTTGCGAGCTGTCTCCCCTTTTTCACTTCTTTCAATTACATTAAATCTTTCTTCCAGTGTTAGGAGTTTTCTTTTTTTCATCGGAGGTTCTGCCATTGTTATTAATGTTGATGTAATAACGACTAGATGTATTTCGATTTTGATCAGGATTTGGGGAAATGTGGAATAAATATATATTATTTACCAATGAATGAAACCCCTCAAAATAATTAACTCCTCAAGAAACAATACATTTTTTGAGACCAAGTTTAAATCACCAGCGTTATAGCTTGATAAACAAAGGTTGCGACCATCTGCACCTGGGTAAACAAATGGTGGCTTGGTGAAACACTGTAACAAAAAAAAAAAAAAAAAATCCGGAAACGATTCTCACTTACTAGTGTTAAAGACAAAGACCTCATTCACCCGCAGGCATTACAGATTAACTGGAAAGACAAATGATGTACTCAACCCTACACTGAAGCCCTTTCAAAAGATTTATCACTGGGACATTAGGACTACCGGCAATGTGTGGGTTTTCACAAAGATAAAGAAAAAATACAAACCTCTAAATTGACCGCGTATGTCCATCATTACTCCCTTTGATAAAAAATGGTTAATCTTACTGGCAATTCACATGACTTCGTCACTACAATGGCGGTTAGTGACATGTACTTTAGTCTGGTTTACTGCAATTTACAAATGACACCATATGCCGGACTTGTAAATTTCACACAACTGGTAGGTAGCCAATTTTTTTTTTTTTTTTTTTTTTTTAAATACTGTATTTGAACAATCTTTACTATTTATGCGGTCGTTGATACAAAGGATTAAATGACGGTTAGTGTTGTTTATCTTTCCTTATGGTTGTTTAGTGTTATTTAATGTGCACTTTGCATACTACATGCATCCTGAGCTCTCGTGTTTACAAAGGATTAAGTCAAGGTCAATGGTGTTGATCTCTGTTTTTTGCGATGCGGTCGTTCATAGCAGTGTTGAAATGCATATTTTGCCAAGAAATCGCGGTCGCTGGTCGCGTTCAGCAGGTGGTCGCTCATTACAGAGCGTTCATATAATAAAATCGATCCGTGCATTACGATTGTGGTCGTTCATGACAGGTGGTCGCTCATAGCAGAGGTCGCTCATGACAGGTTCTACTGTACTAATTGACCATGGAATCCATGAAACTCACTCTAACTTTCTCTCCGTGACGTTTGCTCCTAATAATTGGCTAATTATTTCGGGCTAAGGAGTATTTCCATCGCACCGAACTCCAGTAATCAAACAAGTAAAATCACACAAATCTAAGAATTCCTTAAATGGGGCGCTATAACCAAATGTGCATCTCGAAAATTTATTACATTACCCCCGTCTTCACAAAGATCACTCGTCCCCGAGTTACACAAACGTCACACTTCTGTGGTCGAATCAAAATTGATTACTGTCCCCAAAATCAACCACCAACCCGATTCATAATTCCCACACATGATTAAGACAAAACTCTAAATCAATGGGTTTGTTCCTAATAGCCGTTACTCAACATCCGAAACCAAACTTTTTTTTGAATCGCTTATTGCTTAGAAGTAACCTAAATGTCAACAATGAACACAACTTAACCAAGCTGAATCCAACATGAAAATGTTCCGACAAGTTATTCGGGTTCAAACTCTCTTATAACAATCCTCGGAAATCGCTGCAGGAAAGACTTCTCTACACATAGGTCTCTAACAACAAGACAACACATGTAACACAAAACCATTCCTGTTTACCCGAAAAACTCAGGTTTGGAGTTTGTGTTTCCACCAGGATAACACGACCCCAATCACAACCCTAGTGCACCGCATGCAATATATTTTTCGACTCGGTCTCGGTTAGCCGATCCTATCTTCTTACAACTAACTCATTACTAATGGACCAATGCTACAGCCATCGAACATAGACATAAGAGAATCTACTCCCAAGAGCAAAAGTATGGAACATCATCACATAATGATTCACCTATAATGTGGTGTGCAATAATCATTACTTCATGCTGCTAATTAATTGACATGTGCTATGAATTATCCTTCAGAACTTCCCAAATGAACACGATTCCATCTAAGCAGACAATTCAAACTATGCATGATGGAAACCACACCGGACCATTATGATTGTCAAGATCGTAGCGAACAATTTTTAAAATACACTGTACGAAGCAATTTCCAACTGGCAAGTCGCTAGCAGGTCAAAGACAATACAACACAGGAACCTTCCTGTTTAACACCGAGGTTAGAGAACGCGTTCTTCAGAGAATAACACGTCTCTTATGAACCTCAAAAACAAGTCAACCATGACTTCAACGCCCAACTGGCGCGACAACACATTGTCGTCCACAGACCAATGCTAGACCTGACACTGCCGTCACTCAACTCTTCACCACAAGTACCAACTCTACAGGAACAGAAAAAAAGTCCACTAATCTCCAAACAATCACACATAACACCATCACCTTCCCTCTCAATTTAGGTCTGCTTCACTCACAGCACAAATCAAACAAATAGCTCTAATTTACCAAACTCTGGATTCAAGCAGCAAACAACTTCTAAAATCTGTTCTGATCCAACACTGCACACAATTAATCTAAACACTTATCCATAAAACAAAATTAGACATCTGTCATCACAAATTAATTTACTATAATCACACTATTTGCACAGCCGATGGGCGTAGATCAATCTGATTTTAACTATGCGGCTTTTGTATCTCAACCCGTTTGATGATTTGTCCTATGCCCAACCAAAATTAATAATCACGGGGAAACGATTATTACCACCCATATTTTATCACCGGTCTGTGCTATAAGCACAAGAATTAACTGAACTCAGTTTAAAATAATGTCCGTAATTTAATACACCACAGTGGCGTTTCTTTGCCGCTCTCTTCTTCGTTCCATTAAACTGGCCCTTTGAGCCGTAATTGGATATGGCGATACTACTTCTTCCTTCTCGATGTCATCACCGCTTTAGTGTATTTCTTCCTGGCTATCAGCATGTTGATGTTCACTCTCAAGTCGCACCAGGCATGTTTTTAGTCGGTTGAAGTGAACAATCTGAGTCGTCCTATGATTGCTCCTGGCGATCAGGTATGTAACATCCGTTACTTTCTTAACAATTCGCCATGGTCCAGTCCATTTGACCTGTAGTTTAGGTGATTTCCCTTTCTTTCTCAGAGTATGGTGCAACCATACTAGGTCACCATCACTGTAAGACTGACCGTGAACTTTGAGATCATAGGCGACTTTCTGATGCCGAATAGCGGTGCCTATTTTTGTTCATGCTTCCTCATTGGCTTCCCACATTGCCTTTCTATATTCTGCCACAAATCGAGGCAGACTCTTTGGGGCCTCGTCTGGTGTTTTGCCAACTAAATGATCCGTAGGGAGAATCACTTCTCGACCTAGCATCATCTTGTTCGGGGTGAATCCAGAGGAAGTTTGCTCAGATGCATGATAGGCCATGTTCGTAAGAGAAAGGTATTGGTCCCAGTTTTCTGGTTTATCATCCACGTATGCTGCTAACATCTGGCATAAAGTTCTGTTATACCGTTCCACCATCCCATTACATTGTGGATGATAGGGAGACGTTCGCATCTTCTTAATCCCTGATATGACACAAAGCTCTTTGAATACGGCACTTTCAAACTGTATGCCTTGGTCAGATAACAGTACACGAGGTACGCCAAATCTACAAATAAAATTTTCCAGCAACGCTCTTGCAACCGTGGTGGCTTCAATATTAGGCAGAGGCACCTCCTCAATCCACTTAGTGAAATGATCTCCGGTTACAAGAATGTATGCATTTCCTTCCTCCGTCTTTGTAAGAGGTCCCAAAATATCCAGGGCTACCAGCTCTCCGGCTTCCCCAGCCGTTATGCCCTGAAGTTTCGCTCGGCGCTTCTGGTTGGGACTTTTGTGTTGAGCGCAAACGGAGCACGTCGCACAGTAGTCACGAACTTCATCCCTCATACCGGGCCAATAGTAACGTTCTCGTACTTTACTGAGGGTTTTGTCGACACCTAGATGTCCCCCGGCGGCTACATCATGGCATTGTTTTAGGACTTCTCGCCGCCAGCTGTATGGTACGACGATGAAATTTTTAACTGGCTTGCCGGAGTGATCTAGCCAAACTCGCACAAGCATCTCGTCTGACAACTCCAATAATCTGAATGCCCCCCATAAGGCCTTAACGTCTGTATTATTCCTCGATACTTCTTCCCAAGCAGGGCGTTGCTTTGCCTCAACCCAACTAATGACTCGTGATAAAGTGGCATCTTGTCTCTGCATCTCTCCAAAATGTATCCCACTGTCCAGCCGTATGGCAGAGAACCCCACTGTACATTTGCTATATTTTTCAGCCTCGATACTCCACCAAACAAAATTGCTTTTTTCAAAAACAAGCGAAATTTATTTCGTGAGACAATCGTCTACGTCGAATCTCAATTTTTGTATTGTTCAATTAGTACAGAATTGATGTCATGTGTTACGACCATGTAGTTTACTTACGTATGTGTTAAAATTTGAATTCTTTCTATTTCATTTTTATATCATTATATATAATTATTATTGTGATGATGATTATGTTTGCTGGGTCTGACATTTTGAAAGAAACATCGTGTTTATTTAGAACGTGGATATGACTCGCATGGGCACGATTTTGCATGCCATGGTTTGTTGATTTAAGTAAACAGTCGGCAAAAGTGATTGGTTGAGGCCAACGTCATGTCTAATTATACGTGTTGACATCGTGTAATGCGATGGTGAGATTTTGAAATCACCATGCGTTCTTCGTGCGTGTGCATGAAATGACGTTTTCGTTCAGTTTAAATACTCAGGTCCCTGTGAAATAGTCAGTCAGAGTCATATTTTAACACCTTGTAGAGTCGTTCTAATACCTTGAGAAGAAGGTATTCTTTTCCTGGTGCTGGAAAGAGTTGTTCATGTGTCGTCTGAAGAGCGAGATGTGTATTGTTATAGATGACAGTTATAGTTCATCTACGTTTTAAACAATAATTATTTTCCCTGGAGAACTATACACAGCTGGCTTTGGACAAAGACATTTAGTGAAATTGATTCTAAATTGGAACAGAACAGTACAAATTGTGATTCAAAGTGAAAATTCTGGACATTTGTGTAAAAACTTTGTCTGACGTCATCATCCACCATCCTGGAACGGAACTGAGATTCAGACTAGCTTCAATTAGAACTGTTTGTTGATAGGACTTATATGTTTTCACAATTCTAGGACAAATGTTTGGATTTTCTTCGCAAATCGTAAGTCCTATATCATATTTTCACCTTTTCACCGTGTTTTCTAGGGAAATAAATTATTTTTGTTAAAATTTAAAAAGCTTGTTGTCTTCGCTCTTTTCTTTACGTTACTTAAACGAGCCGATACGTAACACATGATTTCATTGGAAGTAATAATAAAACTTCTTATCATCCTTGAGTATAACTCTTAATTGGCAGTTCAAGAATTCTCTTAAACTCGCTTGCCCACAATGGTCTGTATCTGTGAAACCAGGCACTTTATTTTACGAAGTATTCATTTCGCTTGGCTGACTTGCTGTCTTTGATCACAGTTACCACTGAGTCAGTTAATTTAAGGTAGTTTATGTTACGTACACAATAACATTTATAACAGTGATTGATCAAATGAAGTGAGTTCACCCGACATACGACCGGGGCCGCTAGATTTTAAGCTTGTAGGATTTTCGTGCTTTTTAACTTTTCTTTTATTCCTGCTCCTTTATTTGATTCAAAAGACATAATTAACATGATAATACAAACGAGGCCAGCTATTAATTCAGTGCAACAATGCAACAAATACTTCCGCAAGTCAGTTATCAAAACACGCTCGGCACCTAATTAGGTTCTCAGAGAAACGCTTGCGGACATAGCTGTTACGGTAGATTGACACATTTTACGTTTAATTACAAGAGGACACATTGCATTTATGATGATTACACTTAAAAGGAACTAAAAGGTAGAACTAGAACATAAATTTCAATTGATAAAAGAATTATTTAATTTGTATTTATTTATTAAAGTACTCCCTCCACTCGGCGTAAGTGACATTTTCATTGATCGAAATTTCCTTACATATCGTTAATTGCGGTGTACTACCTTTTGGAAAGAAAATGTAAACAATTGTATGACTTATTTTTAAATCTGATATTTCATACAGCTGATTAAAATTTCAGGTCCTATCTACGTTTTCGACGATAAAACGAGCGATATATCAAAGTTTCCGTTACTAATTTTGATCGCGATTTTCTTCAATAAATAGGGATCAATTTTTGGGGCATTTTCTGGTTTAAAAAATGGGATCCACGCCTGACCCCGCGTTATAAGCGGGTTCGCGAGTTATCAGGGCGCGAGGTATCGAGGGAGTGGTGTATATGTCTGTTGATACTGAGATGGTTGCTTTATGTTAAATTCATACAACAAAATTCTACCAAGTAGCAGAAGACTATCAATTTATCACAATATAGCTTTGTGCCATTATTTATTTTATTTAAAACATTTCGATTTTGGCTTATGTTGTCATCACACTTGTCCCTCAATTCCATCATTTCCATGTGATATTCCATACATTGTGCTAGCTCAGCTTCTTACTGAAACTTTGGTGTAAGAGTTGTTATGCTTCAACATCCTCAGTGCAATAAATTATTGTAAATACTCAATGATCATATTGTTTTTAATTTCCATGAAGTTTAGCTCTGAAATATCACTGTGGTCTAGGGACTCAAGAGTATTATATGAACAGTGTTGTGCTGATATGCCATGAATATCTACTAGTATTGCTTCATAACAAGTGTCAGAGAAGCAACATATATTGTTTCTTCAGGTTGCTTCAATCAGTCACGTCTATTGATGTTCAGAAGGCCACAGTGGTCCATCCGAAACCCAGCAGGAGCCAAATTAGTAGCTGGACATCAATTACACCAAAAACACTGGTCAAAGCACAGCAGTGCTGGTGCGCAAGACATTTTTATCTGAGGATCACAAATAGTGTAAGTTTGATATCAGTAGGTGAAATAGTATGCAAGTTATAGTCCAAACAATGGATGGATAGATGTGAATGCAGAGGTGGACAGGTGCACAAAGTAAACTTGAGTTCCTTAAAGAACTGAATCTCTAATGGGCAAAAAGACTTTCAGAATTCAAGATAAGATGATTTCTTCCTTTTGACTGCTGAGTGTTGAAACAGTTATGTTATTCTTCAGTGAAAACAAGATTTTCAAAATAGCTGGTGTAGTGGACATTGTAATATTTCCATTTAGAACACCTATAAAGTCTTACAATAGTGCTGATATAACAAGCCATTTAGAAGATTAAAATAGCAATAATAAGATTATGGTACCCATGTTGGAAGTCATATTAGCAACATTTTCCTTTATGGCCAACTAGACATTACAAGAAGTCTTTCAGTGAAAACCCCATGCTATGACCATTCATTCAGGAAAGGTAGTGATAACAAAATTTCAAAGATGGCCACAGTAATGGCCATACTGGATATCTGAGCAGCACTATTTTATTTTTAAAACCATTAGACATATCAGTTTGATATGGCCATCTACTCAGGAGGAGCAGCAAGAATAAAATTCAAAAGATGGTTGCTCTGACCGCTATAATAAAACTGTAAGTAGCACAATTTCACCTAGGACCAACTGGTGAAAACCTCAAGTCAGTATGACTTTTTGATCAAAAGGAATAGTAGTAACACAGTTTTCATGATGGCCACCATAGTGACCATATTGGACGTCAGACTGACCCCATTTTTTATGTACGCCCAACTAGGCAAAATAGGAAGGTTTTTTTTGTGGGGTGAAGACCCTATGTTGGTATGACATCCATTTAAGAGGATTAGTGATAATAAGGTTTTCAAGATGACCGCCATGGTGGCCATATTGGACTTCAGATTGGTACCATTTTCATTTAGGACCAACTTGAAATCATTTTAAGTCTTTTGTGTAAACTCCATGTTAATCTGACCATGAGGTTAATATACTGGTTGATCACCATGCATATCTTTTGATGATGACCACAATATGCATGACATTTTGCAGCTATTCTGTCATACACTGCAACAAGAAATTGCATTCACGAAAATTCTGTCATACACTGCATCAAGCTTTAAGTCAAGATGGGCAACAATTCTTACAAAAATCATGGGAGTACAAAGACTTCACAATATGTGCATATTTAGATCATGACCATAGTATGTACAAAATTTCACAGCAATCCTAAACAAACCCAAATATAACACAATCTGTGAGACTAGTTAACAAGATTGTGTCAAACACTGCATTAAGTTTGTACTCCACAGATATTACTGGTACATACTTCTGAGTCAGGTAGAAGGTGAAATTGTTTGCATTTGCAATATGCACATGTAGATAATGTTGGCATACATTTACAATACTTTGAAGTATAATGGCTGAAATTTCTTTACAAGCTGTAGTTGTGGAAATGGTGCATGATTTAAGCACACAGATGATCAAAATAACTGCTCCCATGTGCTTGAAAAATCAGCCTGAACTAGTCCAAAGTACAGTAACTTAAGCAGTTATCAAAATATGGAGAAAAAAAATTGCCAGAGTAGACAAAGTCAGTTCCTGAAAGTGCAATGAAAATTACAAAATATATAGAAAGTAAAATAATGTTATCAGCTCATTTTTGTTTTACAATTTACCTTTGAAGTCCAGGAAGTGAAAATGACCAAGTGAGGCTAGCAGTTTTTTCAGAGTTGCACAACTGAAGCAAGGCCATGCTATATAATCTATAACCCAAAATTACACTCATCAATCATTACAACAAAATAAAGGAAATTAAAAACTTTAATAATACCAATGATATACAGGGTCTTTTTACATAGGATAACCAGTGAGGAAAACCTGGAAAATTCTTTCCCTTTAAAATCAAATACTATGCAAAGTGCAAAACTGTAGAGTATATTACAAGGCAGGTAACTGTGCAAAAAATTGCAGTGCAAAGTGATTTGTTGAAATGTGGTTCCCAGGTAACGATCATAATATTTACTAAGTTTCATGGTAATCAATCAAAACCCAGGACTACTTCAGCTAACAAGATTGTGTAATCCTCATAATTAAGCTACAAGAAAAAAGTGCAGTAACTCTAAAAAATATTGCAGGAGCACAGTTCATATGCATATCTTTATGATGACCATACTACTGTTTAATGGTAATCAATCAACAAGAGACCTAAGTGGGCCTGATATTGCTCACCTCAGCAGATGTTAGTTTGTAAATGCAAACACATGTATTTAAACTGCAAAGGGTAAAAAGAAAGCCTGGAGTGTATAGTGGTTACATTATCTATTACTGTTTGTGTGAACTAATGATTGTTGTTTTTGTAGGGTTTAACGCCATTTTTCAGCACAAGATAGGCTATACATGGCAGCCAGTATAACTGTTGGAGGAAGAACCCTGGAAGAAGAACCAGCAACCCACAAGAACCTACTGGCAAGCTTTCTTATGTACCCACATTAACCGAGCCTGAGACTCGAACCCACACAGACAGAGGTGAGATGGCAGTGATCTGGAATGGTGAGTGCTTTAGACCACTTTTCTGAATAACTGAGTCATGCATATTTTTATTTTATGGTGTCATCATACCATATACATATACTGTACATATACATATATTTGCCAGCTGTACATGCACTGTATATTCAATAATGGTTGAAATAAATTAATGAATACATCTAGTGAGTTGTTTATTTCACTTTATTATAACAAAGTCATGCAATTTTTCATGTACATAAATATAAGTTCAAACAACACATGAAACACATCACACTATATATGTACACACCATGTCATTTTCCTGACGAAATCTGTGACCTTTGCCCAGCTGGATTGTTTGGCAGATCGATTTGCAGTGATTCTTCATATTGCTCATATATTCGCAAGGGCTTCACTGCTGTGTTATATGGCATCACTAGTGAATATTGCTGACATCAGCTCAAAGTAAAATGTAGTCATTTTTATAAGTTGTATTTTACAACTGTTATAGCTGCTAATGAGCCAATAATTAACATTACTTTTTATTCTGAAATTAAGCCCTATACTATCCATAGCTTAAATCTATCAACTTTATTTGTACAGCCATAAAGAAGCTGTGATTGCTACGTAAGTTGGTAAACAACAAAGAAGGTTTATGACACACAATTTATTAACCATGTTATGTCAAAAGAGTGGACAATATGATCATAGAGTGTTTATGTTGTTGTTGTTGTTGTAGGGCTTAACACAATTTTTCAGCACATGATAGGCTATACATGGCGGCCAGTATTAATGGTGGAGAAAGAAACCGGGAAATCCCCGGAAAGAACCACCGACCCACGAGAAGCTACTGGCAAGCTTTCTCACATATCCACATTCGCCAAATCTTAGACTCGAACCCATGCAGACAGAGGTGAGATGGCAGTGATCTGTAACGGAGAGCGCATAGAGTGTTTAATTATTAACACCCTATCAGTGAGTAGCAAGAACACATTTTAATGTTATGTCAAAAGAGTGGACAGTATCATCCCAGGGTGTTCAATTATTAACACCCCATCAGTGAGTAGCAAGAACACATTTCAATGTTATTTCAAAAGAGTGGACCATATGATCATAGAGTGTTTAATTATTAACACCCTGTCAGTGAATAACAAGAACACATTTTGATAAAACTGCTGGTTACAATACTGTCATTACAACAATGAAATCAAATACAACTTGTACCCATGAAAATTTCATACAAGTGAAGAAGTGCGAAGTATACATAAACTATATACTCACTTATAAATTGGGTCCAACTGCAAACATTCACCCTGATCTACTGTTGCATCATGCCACTTCAAGCATCGGCAAATCAGATCTATGTTTCCTCTACTGATTACTCCTAACAAATAGCATTGACCCAGATCTGCCAGCTCATTATGCAATGGTAGATCTGGGTCTATGCAGTTGGATCTAACTTGCGTGCAAATATATACAGTATTTAATATTGTTCAGTTTTTCTTTCATATATGGTTCAGTGCACTTTATAACCATCAAGAGTGGAAGAAATTGCATGTCCACATTAGACAGGTGTCCCTTATATAAAGGACAATTATTAAGAAACTTGTATTGGGAATTGCTAAAAGTGTACTTTATAGGCATGTGTCCTTATTTAAGAGCATGTCTCACTGTATGTTGTAAAGCAAATCTTATACACTAGTAGGTGCTCTACGTGGTTGGGAAAACTTGTATCTAAAATTATCAGTAAATACAACTGACTTAGAATTGGTAAGATACCTGTATATATGACGATTTCAAATGTGAAATTATCTCACAAGAATGGTTATTGTGACCTACTTTAGGCCACTGTGAGTATTGCTAATCAAGATCAATACACTTAGAATTAAAAAAGAAAAACAAATTATATACCTTGAAGAGATACTGTGAAATGCAAACATCAAGACCAGTCAGAGATTGGGGGAGATGCTTGGTGCTTCTTTTTCAATGTTGCCCAACCTAACAGATATTTAATAACACTAATACCATCCACACTCCCCCCCCCTCTCATTTTAATCTGGCTAGCTGCAACAGACCCTTCAAGTGTTATACTGCATGCACCTTAGTTTACCTACTGTTTGCAGTTCTTTTATTCTGTCATATTCAGTTTGCTCCATTTAGAAAACATTCAGTTCCATATGGTTCCAGTTTAATGGCTCTCTTCGTGACAAATGCTCCTAACGTTTTAACCCTGCAGGAAGAAACCTACCCACATTTTGCAGTAGTGCCCATTGTGACCCCTTCCCTCCCTTCCAGCCAACCCATGATGAACAAGGCAGACTACACCAATATTAACAACAGATGCATGCTCTCCACTAATAAAATAAAACGTACATCCGTACATGTCATGCAAGTTTTGCTGGCAAATGACAGAGAGACCGCTTTTTAGCTGGATAAAATTTATATCAATAAAATATTTTAACAAATATCATATTTGAAATAGAGAATATTTATGCAAAGTAGTAAGTACATAAATAACATTAAGCAAATGAAGTCATCAAAAACATTCAGAAGCTTGCTAATAAACAACAAAAAGGATCTTATTTACATGTTCAGAAGTTATCTGGAGATAAAAAAAAAATGTATGTACAATTGAAAACTGTGTAGTCACAATTAACTAAACTGAACATGCATTTTGAAGAAAAAAAAAAACATTAGCCATGATGAGAACTTACCAGGAAATCAACATTCCTTCAGTAGTGGTACTATGTACCCAAATCAGTTTGATTATAAAGTTCATTACATGTAACATGCATTAAAAACACATCAGCTACAGACACAGACACACTCACAAACACAAAGATACACAAGAAAGCAACAAAACATACATAATATAAACTCTGCCTTTTTTTAAGCTGAAGTAACCTTGACCTTTTGTGCCAAAATCAGGCTTCTTTGTCTTGTCAAGGTCAACCCATCTGTAAAGTTTGTTGAAGGTATGTTATACAGAGCTCAAATTATTATTCAAAACTAAGTCACCTTGTTGGATTGCAGGGACCTTGACTTTCGACCTTTACATGCCAAAATCAAAAGACTTCTTCCTATCATCAGTGGTAACACAGCAATAAGATTTAATGGCAGCATGTTCAACTGAACCCTCTAGGTTTTGCAACAAAGTCCTTTACTTTCTTTGGTCACTGTGACCTTCACCTTTGACCTTATGACCAAGAATCACTATGCTTCTTCCTATCTAATAGGGCATGCCATCTGCAAAGTTTTTTGAGGTATGCAAAGCAAAACCAAATTTATTACAAAGAAATTATTCTGTTCTGACTGGCCAGTGACCTTGATATTGACCTTCGGATACCCAAATCAGTAAACATCTTTATATCCTATAAGGCCACCTACAAGCAAAGTTTGGTAAAAGTGCATGAAGCTGAACTCAAGCAACAGCATGGAGATAAAATAGTTAAATGAGAGATGCACAGATAGTCTTGACTAAAACATAACATGCTCGGCATATGAAAACTCGACTACTAGCAGTACAGCCAGACTGCAAAAATTAGTTTCTGCCTGTGGTGAATATCTTGGTCATAACACTTTTGAACATCATCTTACATGACCCTGTCGATAATAGTGTCAATGAAACTGAGCTAAACAAACAATAAAATGAAGCCAGAACACAGAACCATGAAATATGTATTTTTTTATGGTTGGGGAGTAAAACTAATTTCAATTATGCAATACTTATCTATCGCAATTGTATAGCTTATGCCTTTTTGTGCTAAAAAACAACTGTCCTTTTGATGTGAATGCATCTTCCAACAAAGTGGAAATTGTCAGTATGATGCAATCCAATAATGCACCTGGCTTGTGTCATGCATAGCAATATCACAGATGATACCACCAGAACATCAGGATAGGAGGAGGGCATTTGACAAAAGCAATAGGTAACTGGTTTTACCCCCCCCCCCCAACTACATTTTAATAGCAGCAATACATTACCCGTCACTACCGTATAGCTAAATTTGTCAGTTAGGTAAGTATGCTGATATTCTTGTGAGAAATGGAATGTGTACTCGATGTTGAGGGAGAGGTCCATGTTATAAAATATTGGTGTCTCTCTGTTCCACATACTGCTGCCACAAAAATAGATCATAGAGAAAATATTCCTATGCTTGTGTGTGGTGCACCACTCCATAATAGAATGGACCAGGATGCGTTTCAGGTCACAAGGTGAGCTGTACACTACCTCTCTTTCTTGGGATGGAACACACACTGCCCTGAACATGAAGAGTGACCAACATCTCCCTTCAGGGTGAGGTGATCAACTCCTAAAATGTTCAGTCCTACTTCTGGAGGGGTCACACAGGCCACTGAAGATGCTAACAAGCGAAAGTAGCAGGTGGAGAAAGGCAAAAGTTATGGCAGCAGTCAGAATGGTGGAACGGCATATGCACTCTGACGATCTCACTGAAAGCTGAATGCATCCACTGCCCAAGCACTATGGTCCAGTACTGCTGAGACGCAAAAAGTTAGTCTGTTGTTGAACCTGTTGGCAAGCAAGTCAACCAGTAGCTTTACTTATAGTGGGAAAATTGACTATGTAATGGAGTGGTGATGAGTCTATTCTGTGAAAACTGTTCTGAATGACTTAGACTGTCTGCTAAAATATTCCTTCCTTAAATGGTATGAACTCAGAGGGTGACTTTCTCTGAGGTGGTCCATTGGAGGTTCCAGATTTCCACACAAGGAGCATGTGTGCCTCCCTGATGTTGCAGAAACACTATGACAAACTTCCATGACACATCAACCCCTTACTTGTTGATACACCCTTGCAACATTCAATATACAGCTTTCATTTCTACATTGTTAATGAGGAGAGACAAATCATTCAGTCTTCTGAGATGTGAAGAATTATGCCCTCTGGCAATAAGCATGCATTCAAACCTCAATCTGGTGCATCAGTGAACAGATAGGAGTGAGAGTAAGAAAGAAAGAGTGCATCAGTGAACAGATAGGAGTGAGAGTACGAAACTTGTATTAGGAATTGCTAAAGTGTATTTTATAGACATGTGTCCTTTATTCAAGAGCATGTCTCACTGTATATTGTAAAGCAAATCTTATCCACTAGTAGGTGCCCTACATGGCTGAGAAAACTGGTATCTAAATTTACCGGTAAACACAAGTGACTTAGAATTGGTCAGATACTTGTATATATGACAATTTCAAATGTAAAATTATCTCACAAGATTGGTCACTGTGACCTACTTTTGTCCACTGTGAGTATTGCTAATCAAGATCAATACAACTAGAATTAAAAAACCAAATTATACACCTTGAAAAGATACTGTGAAATGCAAACATCAAGACCAGTCGGAGATTGGGGGAGCTGCATTATTATTATGTGCTTGGTGCTCCTTTGTCAATGTAGCCCAACCCAAAGGATATTTACCAACACTACTACCATCCACACTCCCCCCACCGCTCATTTTAATCTGGCTAGCTGCAACAGACCCTTCAAGTGTTATACTGCATGCACCTTACTTTACCTACTATTTGCAGTTATTTTATTGTCATATTCAGTTTGCTCCATTTAGAAAACATTCAGTTCCATATGGTTCCAGTTGAATGGCTCAGTTGGTGACAAATACTCCTAATGTTTTAACCCTGCAGGAAGAAACCTACCCACATTGTGCAGTAGTGCCCACTGTGGCCCCTTCCCTCCCTTCCAGCCAACCCATAATGACCAAGGCTGACTAAACCAATATTAACAACAGATACATGTTCTCCACTAATGAAATAAAATGCACATCCGTACATTTCATATAAGTTTTGCTGGCAAGTGAAACACAGACTGCTTTTTAGCTGAATAAATTTTATATAAACAAATTTTAAAAAAATATATATATTTGAAATTGAGAATATTTATGAAAAGTAGTAAGTACGTAAATAACATAAGCAAGTGAAGTCATCAAAAACATTCAGAAGCTTGCTAATAAACAGCAAAAAGGATCTTATTTACATGTCCAGAAGTTACCTGGAGATAAAAGATTTATTTACTGTTGAAAACTGTGTAATCACAATTAACTAAACTGAACATGCATTTTAAAAAAAAACATCAACCATGATGAGAACTTACCGGGAAATCAACATTCTTTTAGTAGTGGTGCTATGCACCCAATTCAGTTTGATTATAAAGTTCATTACATGTAACATGCATTAAAAACACATCAGTCACACACACACACACACACACACACACAGATACACAAGGAAACAACAAAACATACATAATATAAACTCTGTCTTATTTTGAGTTGAAGTGACTTTGACCTTTTTGTGCCAAAATCATCAGGCTTCTTTGTCTTGCCAAGGTCAACCCATCTGTGAAGTTTGTTGAAGGTATGTTACACAGAGCTCAAATTATTATTCAAAACTAAGTTACCTTGTTGGATTGCAGGGACCTTGACTTTTGACCTTTTCATGCCAAAATCAAAAGACTTCTTCCTATCATCAATGGCAACACAGCTATAAGATTTAATGGTAGCATGTTCAACTGAACCCTCTTGGATTTGCAACAAAGTCCTTTACTTTCTTTGGTCACTGTGACCTTCACCTTTGACCTTATGACCAAGAATCACTATGCTTCTTCCTACCTAATAGGACATGCCATCTGCAAAGTTTTTTGAGGTATCCGAAGCAAAACTAAATTTACTACAAAGAAATTATTCTGTTCTGACTGGCCAGTGACCTTGATTTTGACCTTCGAATACCCAAATCAGTAAACATCTTTATATCCTATAAGGCCACCTACATGCAAAGTCTGGTAAAAGTTCACAAAGCTGAACTCAAGCAACAGCATGGAGATAAAATAGTTAAATGAGAGATGCACAGATAGTCATGACTAAAACATAACATGCTCGGCATATGAAAACTCAACTACTAGCAGTACAGCCAGACTGAAAAATTTAGTTTTTGCCTCAATGGTGAATAACTTGGTCATAACACATCTGAATGTCATCTTACATGACCCTGTCCATAACAGTGTCAAAGAAACTTAGCTAAACAAACAATAAAATGAAGCCAGATCACAGAACCATGAAATATGTATTTTTTATGGTTGGGGAGGAAAACTAATTTCAATTATGCAATACTTGCCATTCGCTATTGTATAGCTTATGCCATTTTGTGCTGAAAAACAACTGTCCGTTTGATGTGAATGCATCCTTCAAGAAAGTGGAAATTGTCAGTATGATACAGTCCAATAATGCACCTGGCTTGTGTCATGCATAACAATGTCACAGACAATGATACCACCAGGACATCAGGATAGGAGGAGGGCATTTGACAATAGCAATGGGAAATTGGTTTTACCCCCCCCCCCAAACTACATTTTAATAGCAGTAATACATTACCCATCACTACTGTATAGCTAAACTTGTCAGTTAGGTAGGTAGGATGATAATCTTGTGAGAAATGGAATGTACCTGATGTTGAGGGAGAGGTCCATGTTATAGAATATTGGTGTCTCTCTGTTCCACATATTGCTGCCACAAAAACAGATCACAGAGATTTGGGTGTGGTGCACCACCCCATAATAGAATGGACCAAGATGCTTCTCAGGTTACAAGGTTAGCAGTATACTACCTCTCTTTCTTGGGAGGGAGCACACACTGCCCTGAACATGAAAAGTGACCAACATCTCCCTTCAGGGTGAGGCGACAGAATCCTAAAATGTTCAGTGCTACTTCTGGAGGGGCCACACAGGCCACTGAAGATGCTAAAAAGCGAAAGTAGCAGGTGGAGAAAGGCAGAAGTTATTGTAGCAGTCAGAATGGTGGAAAGGCATATGCAATCTGACAGTCCCACTGAAAGCTGAATGCATCCACTTCCCATGCACTATGATCCAGTGCTGCAGAGATGTAAAAAGGAAGTCTGTTGTTGAACCTGTTGGCAAGCAAGTCCATCAGTGGCTTTACCCAAAGTGGGAAAATGGACTGTAATGGAGTGGTGATGAGTCTATTCTGTGAAATATGTTATGAATGACTTAGACAGACTGTCCACTAAAATATTCCTTCCTTGAATGGTGTGAACTCAGAGGGTGACTTTTTCTGAGGCCGCCCATTGGAGGTTCCAGATCTCCACACAAGGAGCATGAGTGAGCCTGATGTCGGAGAAACACTATGACAAACTTCCATGACACATCAACCCCTTACTTGTTGATACACCCTTGCAACATTCAATATACAGCTTTCATTTCTATGTTGTTAATGTGGAGAGGCAAATCGTTCCAAGTCTTCTGAGATGTGAAGAATTATGCCCTCTGGCAATAAATGTGCATCCAAACCTCAATCTGGTGCATCAGTGAACAGATAGGAGTGAGAGTAAGGTGCATGTATGGGGACCCCAGTCAAGAATCTGTCCTATTTCATCCACCAGCATAAATAGTGATGAAAGTCTGGTCCTTAAGGATTCAGAGCTGATAGAGAATCTCTTTGTGGATTCTGCCTTTGAAGAAGAAGAAACTGGTGATAATTTCCTAATGGAAACAGATCTATAGCAACATATAAGGTTCCCAATCAGGACACATAATAAGAAGAGGAGACAAAGATGTTTTTGACTACAAGTGCCAGATTCGATCTTTGTGATCCAATAAAATCCAGACAAAATTCTGGTTTGTGAGGAAATTTATTCCCATGTAAACATAAAAGTCCTGAGGTAGAACAAGTTCTGACATCTCGAGTTGCTATGGATCAACAACAGAACAAATATTTGATAGAGTGACTGAACCAGAACATTGTGGATAACAGGGTTCCTGCAGACTTAACAAAAACAAATTCAATGACTTTTCCAAAACTTTCCAAGACCATTCACAAAACTCAATGACTGTAATATCTTGCATTACCACATAAATTAATCATTGCGTTCAAAACAAATTTTTGAATTGGTGCTCAACAAAATATGTGAAATTAGCAGTTGTCAATATTTTAAACTCCATTGTCAGAAATTCAATGACTTTTCCAAATATTCTGTCAAGTTTTGAGAAATTCTGTGACTTTAAAAGGCATTGAGAAAGTTTGAAATTTCAAATTTTCCAAGACTCGGGGACCCACAGAACCCCCATGGATATGACAATTAACAAAATACTCGAAAACTGCTGTTCCCAGTAATCGGCTGTATGCCGTTACTACTCCCATAACATGCCTTAAGATTCTGAGTGCAGAAGAAACTCCAAATGGCAGAACCCAGAACTGAACACCAGAGGCATTTACAGTGTGGAGGAATGATCAGGATGTTCCCCTAGAAGAAAATGGTTTAAAAGGGAGACCTTAATTACAATGCAAACCTTTCTGCCTCTCTTTGTAACCAGGAAGATTTGTGAATAGAATGCAGGAGACTGATGATTCAGGACCTTCTTAACTGATCCTTTCCGTTAAAGGGTTTGCACCTCCTCCCTCACTTTCACTAGAATGACTGGTGAAAGAACATTGGGGTTTTTGATATTTGGTAGCCTTTGTTCACAATGGAAAAGTGCCCAACCACTGTGCAAGATGGTTTAACAAACCTCTGGAAAGGGACCTAGATGAACTTCCATGGGCTTGACACGCTACCATTAAAATGTTGGAAGTGATACACCACTTTCTGTGTGGGAAAGGTAACAAGCTCCCTGGTGTGGTGCGCCACCTCTCGAATGGGAGGGAGCAACATGCTTGTGTATGCTCCACTTCCTGATGAGGAGGAACATGCTTGTACAAGCACTCCACCTCCATATCAGGAAGGAGCAACATGCCTGTGTGATGCTCCATCTCCCTGATGGGATGGAACAAAATGCTTGTATGGTATTCCACATCCATGACAGGAGGGGCAGCCCACTACATGGGCATGAGGTTAGCAGTGCACCACCTCCCTCTTGAGAGGGAGCAACTCAACGCCTTGAAGAATATTTGAAATCTCCCTTTTTGGGGTAAGGCGACTGAATCTTTGAACATTCAGTTCTACCTTCAGGAGGTACCTCAAATGCTGCATATTTTTCTTTTGTCTATTTTTTAAAAAATTGGTCCAATAAACTCATGGAACCCTTTAGTACTCTTCAGAGCTGAAGACTTACAAAGCCTTTGAGATCTGTATGTGACAACTCAGAAAATTCTGATGATGAAGGGGAACATTTTGTTTCCTCTGCTGTCCAAAGGTACTGCTTGAATCAACTTGATCCCAGGTTTCAGATGCCCATAATTTGCAATATGCACAGTGGTATTTTTGTGTGCAATCTAAGCATTGGATACAGCCTGGGTGACTTTCCCAAGACACCTTCTTGTGTTCACACTGACCTTCAGACTGTCCTGACAGTATCCTGAAAACAGTATAATGACACTATATATAACTGTACTGTGTACTCACCTTGTTTTTATGCAGTACATACACCCTTGTGTATACATGAGGTGAACAAATAATGACTGCTGAACCTGTCTTTTTCATTTGTTCAATAGAGATGTTTACTGTTACTGAGGAAAAATTAATGTAAACAGAGATTTATCCATATCCCAATCTTCATAAAAAGTCTGGGACAAATATGCTGTGAGAGTACTAAAATATGATTTAACTTTGGTATGTTACTCTTATTGAGATGCATCCACACACCAATTTTCATGAGTGAGTGAAACACCAATTTTCATGAGTGAGTGAAACACCAATTTTCATGAGTGAGTGAAAAAGAGTCCAAAATATTGAGGGTTGTATCAAGAAAATGGCATAAAACACAAGGCACTTCAGTATGAAAAAAAGGTTACAGTGAGATAGCCTTGATGTGGAAAAGTTACTCTTCCTAAGATGTATCAACATAATTACTATTGATTTTCATGTGTGGGTGAAATAGGGTCAAAGATATTCATTGTGCAACTAATTCACAGCTGAAAATACAATAGTCCCTATGTCATAAAAATTAGGCCACTATGACTCAGATTTTATATGGCTGAATTATCTTTCCCGATCTGCAACCAAAGGTGAAATATGATCCAGAATATTCTGGACATAATGAATTTGAACAAATCAACACAAAAAGTGCCAAATGCTGCACTGCCTCCAACTTCTTTGTTGGGAGATAACAAAGCTACAGTGGGTGAATCTTTAACAATAACTTAGTATCAAGTAAAGCATTTCTATAGTGAAAAAGATAGAAAATTTCCTGGTCCATCAGAATACACTATCCATGTCTATAGTAGTAACACTGTTGGTTATCTGCACAACCTGATCATCCTGACCCTTACATATTACATATACAGGCAAGAAATTCAGTCAAAATGCCTTAGTAATCTGGCATTACAATAAAGTGCCATAGTAATCTTGCACTACATTAAAGCACCTCAGTAATCTGGCATTGCAGTAAAGTACCTTAATAATTTGGTAATGCATTAAAGCACATTAGTAATCTGTCATTGCAGTAAAGTACCTTATTAATCTGGTACTGCATTAAACCACCCTTAATAATAAGGCATTGCCTTATAGTGCCTTAGTAATCTGGCATTGCCTTAAAGTGACTTAGTAATCTGGCATTGCATTAAAGTGCCTTAGTACTATGGCACTGCATTAAAGTGCCTTAGTAACCTGGCATTGCATTAAAGCACCTTAGTAATCTGGCATTGCATTAAAGCACCTTACTTTAGTAATCTGGCACTGCATTAAAGCATCTTACATCTTACTTCAGTAATCTGGCATTGCATTAAATTGCCTTAGTAATCTGGCACTGTATTAAAGTGTCTTAGAAATCTGGCATTGCATTAGTGCCTTAGTAATTTGGCACTGCATTAAAGTGCCTTAGTAATCTGGCATTGCATTAAAGTGTCAGTAATCTGGCATTGCATTAAAGTAATCTGGCATTGCATTAAAGTGCCTTAGTGATCTGGCATGATTGCATTAAAGTGCCTTAGTAATCTGGCATTGCATTAAAGCTCCTTAGTAATCTGGCATTGCGTGTCTTAGTAATCTTGCAATTTGAAAAAAATGGCATATACAAAATTCCTCACTCAACATTTCAAAACTTACCATATCCAAATGACTGCTAAATTACAGTGTGAGTGACAAGGAGCTTTATACGGGCTAAGATGCCTAACAATTCAAAATGAATGACATTTCAATGAAAACTTATTGACACTGTTATATTTTTTAACACAAGAGGACAAAAAACAACCTATTTCTATCAGAATCTTCCCTCTCCATAACAAGATTCATAATCTTGTTTCAAACCTGGCTATATCTTGAGTTTGTTCCATTCCAAAATTACTAGCTTCAGAGTATGTGATGCTACTGAGGTAGCATGAAAATACAGTAGAACCTGTCTTGAAAGAGCAGCCTGTCTGCCCAAAAATAATGGTCTCTCAAGACAGGTGGTCTCGCATGACAGATCATAACACTATATAACCAATAAATCTGTGCAAGAACAACATGGTCTCTTAAGACAGGTGGTCTTTCATAGCAATGGTCTCACAAGACAGGTTTTACTGTAATTTCATCAAGTCGTTTTCATACTTTAGTATCCTCAGCTCATGCCTAAAAGTTCTCGCCTGCCATAAAATCTTATTTCATAAAAAAAAGTCATCTGTATTTACTAAGTCCCATATCAAATATGGGATTAGGGGTGGGAGAACCATTTTACCTTAAATACCATAAAGAACAGACACAAGTAACGTCCTTTAAATTTTCTGTCGGTATCAAAGCAGAATGCACACACAGAATTGAGGAAATTTGAGTATGTGCTTTTCTGTGAATAAGCAGTGACACTGGCATATTATAAAGATATTATACAGTGAAACCTATCTTGAAAGACCACTGCTATGTGAGACCACCTGTCTTGAGAGACCATATTCTCAATGCACAAATTTAATTATTATATAGCACTGTGACCTGTTATGAGAGACCACCTGTCTTGAGAGACCATAATTTTATGGCAGAAAGGGTGGTCTTTCAAGACAGGTTCTACTGTACTACTTCTGCAAGTAATGCTACCAAATGTTACAAGGCTGAAATTTACTGCCAGACAGAGACTTCAACCCAAGACCTCTCTAACTCTGGACAAGCAATGCTAACTAAGCTATCCAAACCATTGAGTTGTTCATGTGACATCTTACCCCTAATTACGGGAGACATATCTGTATATGTCCATCAACAATTACCATGCAGGTCGATACAATTCATGGTCAGACGAGTCTCCAACTCCAGAACTCTAATACAAGAATTCTAACCAAATGGGTTACCTGAACTGATACACTTAACCTGTTCCCCTTGCTTATTAGAGATAACTCCATTTGTGTCTAACAACCATGATCACATATCTTTGTACGAAAACTGAATGTCAAACTTTTGGCATGTATGAAGAGAGGTTCTTATGCTACCAAATGCCACAGGGGAAACAATTACAGCTAGGTTGAGTCTCTGAACTGCAGACCTACTTAGCTCTCTATGGACACACTACAAAGAGAGCTACCTCAGTTTAATTACTGGCTGTAAGTGTTTAACAAATCTGCAACTTTGTAAATCAAAATGATTGTCAGTGAACTGCCCGTATTGTGTCATGTACATAAGCAATACAAAACAATATCCTGATGAAACAAAAGCTGCTTGTCCTATAGTTGTCTTATATGTGAGACAAAAATGCTATTGGTCCTATACTTGTCTTATGTGTTAGACACAAAAGCTACTTGATCTATATTTGTCTTATGTGTTAGAAACAAAAGCTACTTGTCCTATACTTGTCTTATGTGTTAGACACAGAAGATATTGGTCCTATACTTGTCATATGTGTTAGGCACAAAAGCTGCTTGTCCTTTACTTATGTGTTAGACACAAAGGTGTCAAGTTAAATGAATCCTGTCACAGTAAGGCAGAAAGATACTTGAATGAAACAATGCTGGTTTCAGAAATGTACTTCATGTACACAGCCATGGACCTACATTAACTGTCAGCTGACAGCCTCTAAGGTAGATTACATATAAAAAATTAGCCTGACTTTAACTAAAGAGTGACAGAAGAGTGACATCTGAGTTGTTTTAAACCACATACATGTTAAAACATTTTGTAAACACTGCTACCTTACTGAGGGATAATAAATAAAGCCATTGTAAGCCCAGATCACCTGATTAAATATGCAAATATTTCATTATCAAACTCGAACAAGGGCTTGTTGATATTATTCAATGATGAACATTGTTGCACAATCTGTTCCAGACTGGTAATAAGGTTAAAACCCATCAACTTGACTGGTTATCAAACTTGTCAATGATCTTAACTTCTAACCTGCACTATAATATGGCCAGAACTGTGCTGACATGCTTTTAAGACAATCCAGCAAGTTTCATTAAAATCTGTTTATAGATAAAGCCTCAAGAATGTGAAGGAGCACCTGTTCATGGATGGATGATGCAAGAGACACAATAGATGTAGGGATATTTCATAAACTCAGCAATGGCCAGGTGAGTTAAAACTGTGTAGTACATTATATGCAAGTGTAATTCATGTTGTACTTTATCACATATTCTGGGTACACTTGATAATTGTCAAAGATAACAAAAATTTTAGGATCTTTTACATTATCAACACACGAGTCGTACAAATCACTGCATGGATGTCCTGGATCCTTAAGAGGTGGTCGCGTGTATGTTTTATCACCAGTAGCGTAATCTCCAGCCAGAACTTTAACAAGAAACACAGTGCAGTTTCCACGCTCGGTGTAGGAATCTGCAAATTTGGCAGTCTTAGCAAAGTAACTTCCCTTGCCAAGTCGAGTTCCTGTTGTCTGACCGCTGAGACGGAAATCAAAACCCTGACGGCAGATGGCATCTATGTACTGTGACTGAGTCCCATGGAAAAGATACAGTTCCTTCAGGCCTGGATTCTTCCTTTGCATTTTCTCCTTTTTGCTGTAAATAAAAAGGCTCAGTTACAGCAACTTCAACTAAGTCTAAGGTACCACTAAACACCAATTATCTGACTCCCTGGGATGTTTGGATTTTGTTTTGAGAATGATTATCTAGATAAATAATAAAACAAATAAATTATTAATCCCAGAGTTCAGTTCATTAGTCTAGATGAGCAAAAAGCCCTGGATAGTTGGTTTCTGGATAATTAATTTATGGTAATTTAGGATTTTTATTTTAAAATCAGGCAATTTACATATGCATATCAACATAAAAGGTTTGTCTGTCTTAAGTATTTTCTGCTTCACTCTCATATAAAAGATGTTTTCAATAAGTCAAAATCCCAAACAATAATACAAAATTGGGGAACAATGAAAAAATTTACTGGAAATCTCATCATGTCATTTACATGAAAAATACAAATATGCCTAGCAAATTTTAGTTATCTAATTAAAATGCTTTTTTGCCTTAATTATAACAACATTGCTGTCAAAATGTACCAGTCCCCAAAAAGTCATAAATGTACAAGAGACTGACAGATTGCTGTAAAAGCATTAAAACATAATCAGGTCATCGACCTATAACCATCGTAGAGTGTGAAAAATTTCATGGCTCTAATTTTAATAATTTTTGTGCTATTCTGCAAACAAAATTCAGGACAAATCTACTGATGTACAGAAAAAGAGATAAATGGTAGGAAAACAGTATGCCCCATTATGCTATCACAGTGGGTGCATGCAAATACATGAAATACTGATAATGTAGATGTTTTTAGTAGTCTCATAAATTAGTCTGGACAATTTACTGTATTTATGTTCTCCAATTAAAAAGAAAATCTTTATCAATCTTTACAATGACACTGTTTCTATTTAACAGTATATGGTATTGAAGTTTTAATCAGAAATTTTCAATTTATTTGCAAAAGGAGGAACACTACATTCTTTTGTTTCAAACTTCATCATTTAGTTTGCTGTAGAATACATTTAACAAGCCAGTGGCAGTAATCTTAAATGTGTCTTTATCTTAACAAGATATAATATCTTAAGACACGGTTTACAGACAGTCAAATTTTTTCCCTAATAATTACTTCACCCTTTGTAATTTTCAGACAGAATTTAAAGAATTTTATTTATGCACTTATATTTTTTTTTTACAAGTTTCATGTTTAGTTCTACAAGTAAGAGTATCAGAATCAGCCAAATTATGTAGGTATATGAGAAAGCTTGCCTGTAGCATCCTGTGAGTTGGTGGTTCTTGCCAGGGTTTTCCCTGTGTTTTTCCTCCATTAGTTATACTGACTGCTATGTATAGTCTATCATGTGCTGAAATAAGGCATTAAACCCACACAACTATGGTAAGATAATGGAAACTGACTAACAGCATTTTCATGAAACGTAAGAATGACTTGATTTTCTTCAGAAATAGCGATGACAAGTTATATTAAGATTCAAATTATCCCAAATTAGGACAACCAAAGTTTCATTAGATCACATAAAATGATGAAGTATATAATATTTTTGTTTAAAAACTATATTATTTACCTGATAAGGAGAAAAAAATCTAAATCACAAAATGAATAGAAGTATTGTCACCATTAACAAAAAGAGAAAATCACTGATGTCAAAGCCCTTATGTAAAAAATATTGTTTAGCCCTTTACATCATACAAGCGCATTTTGACGCATGTACCGCATTCGCATACAAGCATCTTTTGATGACTCTGAGTCGCATACAAGCGCATTTTGACGCATCTACACCATCTGCATGTAAGCGCGTTTGGACGTCTTCTGTAAACATCAGCCATTTAGAGCGGGTTTTTGTAGCGCCACCTTCAGGGAATACCCCATATTAGATACTACATTCATTGGTGTGAATGACCATTATGTCAGATCATGTGGTCGCTGTTTATGATCTGTCATAAATGTGTCTTTATCTTAACAGGAGATATTATCTTAAGACACTGTTTACAGACTGCCAAATTTTTTTTCCAAAAATAATTACTTCACACTCTGTTATTTTCAGACATAATTTAAAGAATTTTATTTATGCACTTATATTTTTGGTTACAAGTTTCATGTTTAGTTCTGCAAGTAAGAGTATCAGAATCAGCCAAATTATGTAGGTATATGAGAAAGCTTGCCAGTAGCATCCTGTGAGTTGGTGGTTCTTGCTGGGGTTTTCCCTGTGCTTTTCCTCCACTAGTTATACTAGCAGCTATATATAGCCTATCATGTGCTGAAACAAGGCATTAAACCCACACAACTATGGTAAGATAATGGAAACTGACTAACAACATTTTCATGAAATGTAAGAATGACTTGATAATCTTCAGAAATAGCCATGACAAGTTATATTATGATTCAAATTATCCCAAATTTGGACAACCAAAGTTTCATTAGATCACATAAAATGATGAAGTATATAATATTTTTGTTTAAAAACTATATTATTTACCTGATAAGGAGAAAAAAATCTAAATCACAAAATGAATAGAAGTATTGTCACCATTAACAAAAAGAGAAAATCACTGATGTCAAAGCCCTTATGTAAAAAATATTGTTTAGCCCTTTACATCATACAAGCGCATTTTGACGCATGTACCGCATTCGCATACAAGCATCTTTTGATGACTCTGAGTCGCATACAAGCGCATTTTGACGCATCTACACCATCTGCATGTAAGCGCGTTTGGACGTCTTCTGTAAACATCAGCCATTTAGAGCGGGTTTTTGTAGCGCCACCTTCAGGGAATACCCCATATTAGATACTACATTCATTGGTGTGAATGACCATTATGTCAGATCATGTGGTCGCTGTTTATGATCTGTCATAAATGTGTCTTTATCTTAACAGGAGATATTATCTTAAGACACTGTTTACAGACTGCCAAATTTTTTTTCCAAAAATAATTACTTCACACTCTGTTATTTTCAGACATAATTTAAAGAATTTTATTTATGCACTTATATTTTTGGTTACAAGTTTCATGTTTAGTTCTGCAAGTAAGAGTATCAGAATCAGCCAAATTATGTAGGTATATGAGAAAGCTTGCCAGTAGCATCCTGTGAGTTGGTGGTTCTTGCTGGGGTTTTCCCTGTGCTTTTCCTCCACTAGTTATACTAGCAGCTATATATAGCCTATCATGTACTGAAACAAGGCATTAAACCCACACAACTATGGTAAGATAATGGAAACTGACTAACAACATTTTCATGAAATGTAAGAATGACTTGATAATCTTCAGAAATAGCCATGACAAGTTATATTATGATTCAAATTATCCCAAATTTGGACAACCAAAGTTTCATTAGATCACATAAAATGATGAAGTATATAATATTTTTTTTTAAAAACTATATTATTCACCTGATAAGGAGAAAAAATCTAAATCACAAAATGAATAGAAGTATTGTCACCCTTTATTAAAAGAGATAATCACTGATGTCAAAGCCCTTATGTCAAAAATATTGTTTAACCCTTGTACAGAGGATGTTACCAATTCTTGCACCCACATAGAACATATCGGTCACATTACCATTTTGGATGTACATGTACATTAATGACTTGAATTGGTTTACATAGGTTATTTCAGTCAATGAGGAATTGCATGCATATTTTAAAATGCAAACTCACATAGGAAGTAAAAGTGTTTACCATGTTTTAGCCTGCAAAAATCATCATGAATCATGAAAATATGCATATTGAATATTCTAACTGGTTGCAGAGTTTGTCATTAAATAAATGGAAGCAGATTTGACAAAATGAATCTTGAATGTAATTTTTGAAATAGTCACATTGTCTCATACAATCTTTAAAAAATCCTTGAATCAGATGGGTTACATTTGAAATTCATTTAATTCTTTTTTTTTTTTAACTCCATGAACTTATTGAATTTTGACAAAATCTCCTTGAAACTTTTGAAGGAATACAAACAGTTAAGAGTATATAAAATATACCAATGTTTAAATTCAGGATTGCTGTTATTTACATACATTCTAAAAATAATTTTAAAAAATAAGACAGAACTGGGAGGATAAATGATAAATGTCAAGGGCCCAGCCCAGGGCTATAATCAGTTGCGAAGCATTCAGTGCATTGGCGAGTTTAATCCATGGAAATAAAAAAGTGCTGGAGAACAGTATGTATTATGTAGATGTGGCATGTTTATCACATTTACAAATTCAGTAAGAAATGAAACCCAACATGGAATGAAATGTGTTTGCAATTCAAAATAGGAACAAAACCCACTTTCTCTAAGAAATGTGCTGCTTGCAGATTTTTTGAACCCCTTGAAAACCTGTTGATTTGTTGTTGTTGTTGTAGGGTTTAATGCCATTTTTCAGCACAAGATAGGCTATACATGGCAGCCAGTATAGTTTGTGGAGGAAGAACCTTGGAAAACCCCAGAAAGAACCACCAACCCAAGAGAAGCTGCTGGCAAGCTTTCTTACATACCCACATTGGCAAAGCCTGAGACTTGAACCCACGCAGACAGAGGTGAGATGGCAGTGATCCATAATGGTGAGTGCTTTAGACCACTCGGCTACTGAAAACCTGTTGAAAACAACTCTCTAGCACTGTATTAACAATTAAGCAGTACTTTATTTCAGCAGTAGATGGGAGACTAGAAGGATGGCCCTAAATATTGCTAAATGAATCAATTAACTGATCCACTTAATGCAGTTCAGTACTGAAATTTAGGCAGTACTAATTGCAAACAGAATTACATTCCAATACTTATTAATTCAAAAGAATATATAAAACGCAATAAATAAGTATATCAGTTTTATGTTGTTTTTCAAAATACTTTATGATCTACTGAAACTATATGTGACTTGTATAAATGTTAATATTTACAACTATGTGTACTTAATGCATTTAACTTGATTTTAGAATTTTTACTCATGGTGGGGTTGACAAATGTCTAAAAATACACTTGCCAGGACAGGAAAGTACTAAAATTGTTGGTTTCCCAGTCTAAACTCTTACTCAACCAGTTATAATTAATGAAATATGAAACTGACAATGATAAGTACCTAAATTCAACAATCTCAAAGGTTGCTTTCAAGATTCTGTTATCATTCTACTAACAGTCATAAGTTATTACAAACTGAGACCAGTCTGGGTTTTCTTCTCTTAACTGTTTATCAGTATTAAAGAGTGAGTGCAACATCTGCATCAGCTTTATCAAACAAATGGATACAAACATCTGGTAAAGGTATGGATTCTCAAAGAAAACACCGGCAATATATGAAAAACACCAGTCAATCCTTAATCTGCAAGGTTTATGGAAGTGATTCGAAAATTCACTCAACTGCCATTAATTTTCACTTGTCATTAAGTTGGATGAATGAATTTTCAACTTCTGGTATGACAACAAATTATTATGCAATTTCACATTGATGAATACTGTGAATTCATGACTGCCATGCAACACAAATGTAAAGATCCATGTTCAGATGCAGATCAGTCTGTGAAGACAACTGGACTCCAACCCCAATTCAACAATTTAATTAATACTGTAATGTTTTTGCAAAGCCACAAATATTAATACCCTCAAAGATACGATACATAATTGCTTACAAGAGAGGTCCAACCGCAAACAACATAGACCCTGATCTGCCATCACATAAGGTGCCAACAAATCAGGGTCTATGTTGTTTGTTCTGCTGATTACTCCTAACATACTCCAATTACCTGGATCTGCTGGCACATTATGTAACAGAAGATCTGGGTCTATGCAGCTTGCAGCAGGATCCAACTTGGATGTGGGTATATGGTACACGAAATCATAGTACCCTACAGCATGAAAACCTGACTGCAACATACATGTACCTTGTTATAAGGTGACTTCACTTTAGAGTGCACAAAACTGTAATGCTTCCATGAACAGGTCTATAATGAGAGAGCACTGTATTTTCATAGCTTTAATAGTATATTTCCATTCAATACTTGCTTATGGTAGTTAGTCCAAAGTTCACCATTCTCGATTCTTTCTATGCTGATTATGGATGTTGTGCTTGGCATACTCTCCAAAAACAAGGTTTCCACTTTCTGATACTCCTCTTGATTGAAATTCTTCCTGACCTAAAAGGAATGGACTTAACTAAAAATGTAATAATTACAGCTATTAACTAAACATTTCATAGCTATGGCTACTAGCTACGGCAGCATCAAGGGCCCTGCTCATTACAATTTGCTCTGTAGAACCTTCCACAGATGATCGTGTGTCAAGAAACAGAAGTTAGGAGAAAATCAGGGAACATAACTCCTACAAATGATGATATAGATCTGCTAGAAATCCAAGTCATTCAAAGTCTTAACAATATAAAGGTGCATGATACATTTAGTTGAGATCAACAGGATGGGTACTTAGGGTGTATAACTTCTGTAAATGACTTTGTAAAATGCTGGAAATCAAACTCATTGTCTCGTCAATATAGGGCCTCTATACAAATTTGGTCAAAAGAACAAACCTGGTAAAGATTACCTGACAGGTAAATCAGGGCCATAACTCTTGTAAATCATGTTGCAGAATGCTGGAAATTAAGTTCTCATCAATATAAAGCCTTTTACTAAATTTGGTTAAAATCGAAGAGAGCTTGGTAAAGTTCTGCTGTGGAAATGAAAATGGGGGTGGGGGAGAATAAACAAGGGCAATAACTCCACCAGATGATGACGGTGACAGCTTGAAATCAAATCCATCAGAGGATACATCTGATTCAATATAAAGTTGCATACCAGATTTGGTTAAACTTTAATACAAGTAATTCCCAGTAAAGTTATCCTACAAAAACCAAATTGTTCATGGATGGACTGTTGAGAGCAGCCCTACTTAACCATCTACAGTCAAACCTGTGCTAAAGCTCACCTCTTTTAAACAACCACCTGATCACAAAATCTGATTCTATATCATATATTTAGATGCAAAAATATTCATAATGGAGCAACTGTTTTCAGAGATGACTTTTGGGTTTGGATGCTTGGTATCTTCGGACAGGTTTCACTGTATATAACATATTCCCCATCTACAAACATCACATGCCCATATCTGCCATAACTTAACATGATGGCAGATTGCTGTCATTCGTTAATGTTTCTATGAATAACAGATCATGATCAGCAGATGCATGATGTATTGAAGGTCAGGATATCTGTATTAAAGATGTTTGCTTTTGTAAAATAAATATTTAAGGTCTAGAAATGACATGGTCATTATGTTACAATACCATCAATATTATGTGATCTGCTACCTAAGTTGACCATGTGACCAAATGTCAAGGTAGTGCTTTCTGCTCTGGGAGATATTACACATTAAACAATGGTGTTGCAGCTTCATCTCTCACTAAATAATGAAATTCTTTTATAATAATTACAATAACTGTCCTGTGAAAAAATGTGATAAAATCATTTGAAAATAACAGACCTTGGGAATTCATTAAAGACTTATAACCTGTTGTAAATCAGCCTGGCAGACTTTTGTTGCAGAAAACAGTGTGATCTCAATAACTGTGTAATACGAAAAATAATCCACACATTTTTACCAACACACTTTTACCAACAGACACTTTCCAACACACATTTTTCTATATGTATTTGATATGAGAAATCTATGATCATGAACCTTTAAAGACTGGTTTTATGGACGATTAATGTCGGTGTATTTTTTCCCATACTTTTTGATGTAATGACCTTATGTTGGGATGGATATTCAACTAAAGGCAGCACACAAAAATGCACATGATCATCTAAATTTTTGAGTGGTATTGGGCATCATCAGACCCTCAAATATTCTAACACTTCCCCTGTGATCAGCCTTAAGTGCACATTATACAGGGGTAAATGGCTGTTTGGTTTTGAAAGGCACTATTCAATACATTATTGGCTATATCATGCCATGAAATGTGAGCTAAGTGCATTCTGCAAGGACAGAGGGAGACAACTCTAACTGGCCTAAGCAGATGAACCTATGACTTTCGGATCAAAAATCCAATGCTATACCAATTGAGCTATCATGACTCCCTGCACAGGAGTAAGTATGATAGTAAATTAAAAAAAAGGAATTTATATTTAGTGTTTTCTAGTACTATGGACATGGTTACCACGGGGGCAGCATAATTACATTATTTCTTATAATGCCATCCAATGATTTAATGTGACAGCAGACCGACAGAGGGACAGACCAATGATAACACATAGATAATAATATCTTAAACCAGACATGGTAACATTTGTATTCTTTTAAGTACAATTGATTTTGTCTACTTAAACAAAGCTTTTGCTGGCTGTTTATCATCTCAAAGAGAACAATTAAGTTCTGCTATCAAGTTTTATCATGAAAGCCTTTGACTCTCATTTCTGAAAAAAGCTACCTTGAACTTTTTATTATGGAATTAACAGGACATGCATTTCATCTTTTTGCAGGTGAGCCAGATGTACACATCAACCCAGATGAGCGACAGATATTCAGTCCTACAGTGACTAGAGCAAATCTGAGTGAGACTTTGAACTATATCATTTCAGTACTTCCACAAGCAGTGGTCAGTATCCAGTTACAAGATCCAGCGCATGAAGAGAAAAAACATGTCAGATCCCAGTAAGTGATAAGGAAACTTGTCATTATCTTCTAAATCTGTGCCAGAGTTTTGGGGGAAAATTAGAGATTTGAAAAATGATGTAATCGAACAAATTGAAAAATTGACTCGCAGTCAAAGTTTGAGCCAGGAATGGAAAAAGCAGCGGAAAGGGCGAATTACATCATCAAATTTTCACGGAGTGGTATCATATGTGGACATGATGGAACATGGTAAACCTGTAAGCAAATCGCTGCTTGCAGGGATTCTTGATGAAAAAGAGAGTAGTAATTGCATACCTGCCATCAAGTGGGGTCAAAGGAAGCGGTGGCTAAAAGAAATTATCTTTGTCAGTTGAGGAGAGATGGGCATCGCAATGTTATCTCATGGGAGAGTGGCATACTACTTGATGCTGATGAGCCATTTCTGAGTGCCAGCCCTGACATGTTGTTACAGTGTGACTGTTGTTGTGTGGGAGCACTGGAAGTTAAGTGTCCTTGGTCCATACGTTTCTCAGATCCAAAGGTAGTAAGACCCTCTTATGTGGATGATTACGGACTTAAGAGGAATCATGCATACTACACACAGATTCAAGGAGTTATGGCCGTAAGTGGTCGAAAATGGTGTGATTTTATGTGTACACCACAAAAGGTAACTACCAGGAAAGAGTGCCATTTGATCCAGAGTTTTGGGAAGGTGTGAAGACGAAGTTGGTGCATTTCTTCCCAAAACTTGGCATCCAGACTGCTGTGTAATACAACTGTATGAAGTGAGAAAAAGACACCATCATGTTTACCAAAAACCAATGACGTATCCAAAAAACCCATTGTCCACAACCTTTATGAAAAGACAACTGGAGTCTCACGAACAATGAGCAAATGAGAGAAATGCATTCAAAACAATGCATAATAATGTAATATGCATGCTGTGTGATTCAATGTACAAGGATCCCGAGGATATTGTGACTGATGATGACAACAGTATTTGTTGTGATTATTAAGAAATGTTTCCATTGGAAGTGCCTGCATTATAATCACCCACAAAAACAAAGATGTTGAACTTGACAAATGGTATTGTGAAAGATGCTTAGTAAGGACATAAATTTATGTTGCATATGAACTCCTTTGAACATGTGTATAATGTAAGTGTCTTTATGCAAATTTTTTTGTTATAGTCTGATTTTCTGATTACTGAAAGCAATCACTATGAACTTTGGTATGTGAAATCATTGTTTTATAGTTATTTAAGCATGATAAATATTTCCACAAAAAACAAAGAATGCATTAGTTTACACAATTTATTTTAGTATATAAATTAACAACCATGCAGATGTATATTCATAAAGATAGCTTACATGCAATGACTGGTTCATGTCTACCTACCAGTATGTAAAAACACATAGCCTGTTATATCAAATAATGTTTATACTTGTTAGATAAAGATGTGAGACCAAGAACCCTTAATTACAGGGTATGGTTCACATAGTGGTACCATTATATTGCTACTCATATGAAGAACGAGTTGAACATTTATGACAGTACATGTATTTCAATGTTGCTATACTGGTGAGAGATATTTTTATTTATCATGGATCTATACCATTAAAATTTCTAAAACTGCCATTCCTTCTCTTTTATGTGTGCATATTTTATAGTATTGCTCCACTTGACTTTTATTGTCTTTTGTAAATAGTTCAACAAAATTTCATTTATCCTAAGCTTGAAGTCTTGAAAGGAAGATACTCATCAAGTCTATTACTTTTCTTATACCATGGTACACAAGAAGAAATCTAATGTTATTTTACTTAATTAGTTTTGGTAATAGTGACAGAGAACATATTAATTCTGGAATTCGGCTTTAGGATGGACTTCAATATTTGTTATATCAGAGAAGGTAATTGTGGTGATATTTCTGCATTCATTCACAACTGACTAACGGTGGAAGCAAATTACATAATGCAGCACATACATTGATAATGTCATCAATAATTGGCAGCAGAGTAATTAGAAGAGTTTCCTTCAAAATTTTAAACATTTTAAGTAACTTGGTCGATGGCTCATTCCACATGAATCCTAAGATTTTTGGGGTTATTTTAACATCACGTGAGGCCATTTGCTCCTTACCCCGTGCACCAGGGGGAATGGCAAGTCGAGCACAGCATAGCAATAGTTCTTCTTTAATTGGGAATCCTCTATCTGCCATAACTAGGTCATATGGATCTAGCAAATTTAGAAAGCCTGACTCAACAACAATTTGCTTATCTGATTCCCTCCCACCCCGTGCTTCAGATATGTAACTTATCATACCTAATGAAGCTATTCCAACAAGAAATTTTATAGTGTTATGCTTTCTGTAATCAGACCATGTCACTGCCCGTACATACAGATCTCTGGGATGTTCAATAAATATCGCCGTACAATCTATGATTACCCTTGTACTTACATATTCATTTCTGAATGCCTTTGGAATATTACGCATAACCACTTCCTTTTGGGGGAAACTGGACCAAACCTTTCAATTTATCTGACAGGAATTTCACCCAGGTATTAATAATCTGAGAGCATAATCCAACAGATATGCTAAATCTATCTGCTAGATCTTCACTTGTGAGTCCTAAGCGAAGTTTCATTAAAACAGGGACAAGTTCATCCTTTGCTGATAGAATTCGCTTCTTGTCTCTCCTCAGTTTACACATGGAAGTTGTACTTCCTTTGTTAACAGACTGCATGTGATGTCTTCTTTCCCTTCCAGTAACGCAAATTTTCGGCATCAGAAGAAGTAATTTTCCGTGAACTCACTTTATGTCTTTTGAATCAAATAAAAGCAGTGGAATAAAAGAAAAGTTAAAAGCCATACAAATCCTACATACTTAAAATCTAGCGTCCCTAGTCGTATGTCGGGTGAACTCACTTTAGTTGATCAATCAAACACTGTTAAAAATGTTATTATGTATGTAATATAATTAACCTACCTTAAATTAACTGACTCATTCATAACTGTGCTAAATGACAGCAAAGCAACAAAGCGAAATGAATACTTTGTCAAATAAAGAGCTTGGCTTCACAGATTCGGACCATTGTGGGCAATTGAGTTTCAGAGAATCCTGAACTGTCACTTAGAGATATTTTAAAGGATGATAAGAAGTTTCACTATTACTTCTAATGAAATCATGACATCAATACTGTACTTACTGAACAATACAAATATTGAGTTTCAATGTAGATGATAGTCTCACAAAATAAATGTTGCTAGTTTTTTTTAAAAAAAGGAATCTGGTTGGGTGGTGTATCTATAGTTAGTCTTGTTCCCTACTTGGCACTATACCATTAAATACCACTCCATGAACCAGACTAATCAACAAAATAGAAAGCAGTGACGTAATGCACAGATGTTCTTGCATATATTTTAGAATAGTGTTAACGATCTTTCACATGTTGGACGTTTTTAAAATAAATGTAATTTATACAAGATAATGAACAACTTCATTAGAAAAGCATATTATTGACAATTATTATCGATGTAATTGTAAAACAAGGATTCAGTCATTAAACAGCACAGTTCCCCCCCCCGCGGTTTTCTCGATATTTAGTGGATTTGTTGGAAGTCCCTCGGTAACTCGCACCCTCGCGTATAGTGCTGTCTGTGTTTGTGGACCCTGTTGTGTGTGAGCTATCGAGGAAGACCTGTGTATATTTTCTTTATTGTATTGCTGTATACATACGTATTTGTTGAGTCCTCCCCCTACAGTAATTGTATATTGTGAGAGGGGTTAAAAATCACTCAGCACTGCGTCATGGATAACGTAACTAAATACAAAACACTTGGCGAAGACAGATGGATTCATTAGTGACTATAGCAGTTATCTTCTTGTCCAGAGGTTTAATTACCTACCGGATGAAGCAAATACCTAATACAAAAGGGAGATAACTAGTTTACCTAAAGATGGCAGGGTCCAGTTTGGTAAATTGGCCCCTCAAATTTCTTAACTTAAGGCTATGGTGTGACTTTTTCAACTATTATTGTTTACTAATTAAAGATAGGGATATATTTGTGAACTAGGTGTTTCGGGCTTGTGTTGTTCTTGAAATTGATGACAGGCATGTACACCTTCCATAGTTACTCTGCAGTATGGCCATAGAAAACAATTAATTTTACTATATATTCTCTACATTTGTTTCTCAGTACTGAACTTTCCACTGTGTGACAATCAATACAAATCATATGTTAATCTAAAATACCTTCAAAGATGACTTCACGGTGAAGTTCTTGTCAAAGGTTGACCTGCATTTTTTTGAAAGGCATGACTGTCAACAAACCAACGCGCAACGGAACACAGATTTCACTTCCGGATCATCACCAAGGCCTTATTATTCACTGTACACTGTCGCCGAAACACACACAGACAACCACACCATAAGCTCATATTCTAAAGTATAAACAATTGCCTTTAAATCCATACCAAGAATGCCTAAATCTAACTCTTGTATCACCATCAAACGGAGACAGGAAAAAATGCTCTAAAAATAGACTGGGACTACATTCGTATTCCAATAATCGGCTATGAAGAAGAGCTAGTCTCCCATAGCGGTAAACACATGGGTTTGGGGCAAGTAGAATATCTCAAAAACGGCTTGGATGACAACTATTTTCAATTGCATCAGCCTGTTTAGTATACACTGTTTTGCAGAATTGTCGTCTAGGAAAAGGACTTGTGTTTGCACTGTGAGCATTACATGGAGTCAAATATGACCTTCGAACATGAAAATTGCTTGTATAAATTTGGGGTTGAGGTGCATAAACTTCTGCTATGAACTGCCATTGACTTCTCTGGTCAAGTGGATAATATTCTTATGCTTTGTTTTAATATAGGTATCTAAGAATAATGACTTTTTTAACCCCACTTGTGTATTTGATTTTTTATGATTTTTTAAACTACGTCGCTGATTGCGTCATTAAATTTGTACATAGAAACTGGCCCCTGCCCCCAAAGCCTCAATAGTCTTTAGAACTAGGGAGGTAAAAGCTGAGTCAATCAGATGCAAAATCATCTCAATAGCAAGCTCAGATTCTACCTGTTATAAAGCTCAGTAACAGCAAAATCATATTAAAATGGTCTCAGCCAATCAGACACAACCCAACCAATATCCAGAAAATGTCAAACTAATTAACAAGTTGGATCAAAATCTGAAAAGAAATGTATTTGCCAGTGTTGACAAGTACAGCCAAACAGACACATGATCACTTATTATGCATGGACATCATTGATGATCATGATCAAGTGAGAACTTGATAATAGCGATATCTTGATAATATAAAGCCTATTTACCAAGTCTAATTAAAATCCTATTAAAAAAGAAATATATAGTTTCCTAACTTGGTAATAATATCCAACCAATCAGATGCAAAATCACCTCATCAGTATACCTGGTGATCTAATAAAAGGTTAAAATTCCTGATGACATTAACTTATGTGTAAAATCTTTTCTAAATTTTTCAGGCATTTTTTCCAAAGATGTTGTAAAAGGTGTTTTTTCTCTAGTTCTTGTGATGCCAGCCATATCTAACGGCAAAGCAACATCATTTGTTCAAACCTGAAAGCTTTAAAGGTCTTGATACTGAATGCTCACAGTCCACTCTGGTCCAAATTGGTGAAATGACCATTTCATATTCATTTGGGGTGGGGGGATCTGGGATTTTCTTTCCAAACAGGATCTCTTTTCTTCTTTTGAATCAAGAATTTGTTGGCTTAATATTTCAGTAAAGAAGATGCAAATCAGAGCAATAGTTCATTTCAGTGAGAAGTCAAAGTGGGTGGGGGAAGGCTAATAAAGTTTTAAAAGTGGACTTACGGAAGAATTTAAATAATTGTTAACAAAACAGTCAAATAATCTACTGAATTAGACCATCTACGACTCTACAATGTACTATGAAACAAACTGAACTTGAATTTACCTACCTCAATTCTGTTGAAAATATCAATTACATCCTGTCCATGTTGAACATTCCAGGTATTAGGCACAATGCATGGTTTCATCCGTATCCCTGCCCCAGGTACTCGTTGTGAGGCCAACACTCCAGATTGAACTGGCCTGAAAATGTACCCAATATGAGAAAACTTAACAAGGTGCAATACAAATCATGTTCAAAATGCATATTCTTGGTACTGTCTGGTGTACATCAGTATATAAAATGTATTCTGGTAGAATCCATCCTACTGAATTAGCGTTTTGTATGTAAGCTATAGAAATGTGTTCACTTAAATGAGATTCAATGCAGTGAGGTACAGGACCCATCTTTAGTTAGGAACTAAACAATGTTTTTGATGTTGGAGATTCGATAAGAGATTTATCATGTGCTCACTATAAAGGTTAAATTATTTTACCATCTTCCACATGAAGTCTGATATGGAATTTCACGTCATAAATGCCATGGGATATGACATTTTATGTTATAAATACCATGGGATATGAAATTTTAGGTCATAAATACCATGGGATATGGAATTTTAGGTCATAAATACCAGGGCATATGAAATTTTAGGTCATAAATAACAGGGGATATGAAATTTTAGGTAATAAATAACAGGGGATATGGAATTTTAGGTCATAAATACCATGGGATATGAAATTTTAGGTCATAAATACCAGGGAATATGGAATTTTGGGTCATAAATACCAGGGCATGTGATATTTTAGGAGATATGGAATTTTTGGTCATACCAGGGGATATGAATTTTAGGTCATAAATACCAGGTGATATGAAATTTTAGGTCATAAATACCAGGTGATATGGAATTGTAGGTCATAAAATCCTGGAGGATAAAATGCTCAGCACATTGCAAAGACCTGTATCTATTTTCATCATATTATATTTCCCAACATCCCAACTGGGACATTAAAAATTGTGTCCTAGTTGGAATTCTTCATGACTTTACTTAACTGAGAGTGCTGATTTAAATATTTTCAAAACTCTAAACTATGTACCCTCATTGTGTTGTTAAGAGAAAATTGTCAAGAACGGTGTCTGAAACATGTTTCCCAACAATCAACTTGGATGTCACAATAAAAAGATCCTACTGATCAATGTGACAGAATCAAAATCAAAAATCAGTAGATCAGTGGGACCTTTTTATCAACATAAAATTTTACGTGTTTTAAGGGGAATTAAAACAACTTAAGGACATTTTGGACATAGTATCTAACCCTTCCCATTATAATAAAACAGCCATTTCTTTTAACATCAATCAGATTCTGATTGCAAATGTTACAACAAAATTAAATTACTGTGAAAATTTAAAAACAAAATAAAATCCACAAGCACTTTTAGTTTCCTTCATACAATAACTGACTGTTGGCCACTGGTGGCATTCACCGTGATTATTAAGTTTCGCACTTAACAGACTCTCAATAGTTTTCTGGTCCAAATTTCTCTTTGAATTACTCAGTATTTTTCAAAGAATTAAGAATGACCTCTCCATATCAGCACTGAAATGTGGCAATGATCCAGTCTAAAATAAAGACTTTATAATGGGTGTTTTGTACTACAGAAGAATCACTGCATGACACACACAACACATACAATACAAACTTTGTACCTTTCTCTTGCATGCACCATCTTTAAGTCTGATTTCCAGGAACTGTTGAAGTTGTAATATTTCCATGCTGGTCTTTTTAAGTATTGGAAGGAAGTGTACATTTTTGGCATTTTGACATGAATTAACTAAAAAAAAAAGGGTTAGGAGCTGCATAATTAAATATTCCTCTTAAAACATCCTGAAAACACAATCAAAATTAGAAAATAAAATAAAAATACTCGCATAAGTGTTTCTGAGCCAATCATATTTTTGCCAGTCTCCCTTTTATCTCACCACCACCAAAAGTCAGCCAATTTTAGTCAAAGACTCAAAAGTCATCATGGACAACCTTTGGTTCCTTTATTGCTTATAAGACCTCAATAAATATCCTGCTTTGCCATTAAACTCCCCAAATTACAATAATAATGCAATCAATTCAAGCTCTTTGCTTACACACGTCAGTCTTCTTCAGATTACACAGCATACATTATTGTGCAAGTTGTTGCATTGGTGGAACAGTTCTGTTCCCCAGCAGACTGGTTCTGACTGGTTTTTGTAATGTGCAGATAAAACGCATGAAAGACCATTTTTGCATCAGATTTTGCTAAATCTTTGAACTTTCAAAAGTGGTAAATTTCAAGTATAAAATGGTATGTGCAGTAGACAGTCTTTAAAATAGTATTTAGGTCATAGTCCTGGTAGATTCCCATGTCCATGTATGTTCTCATTATAATGCAGTAGTCATGTTCAATTACCAAATATAACATCATGTACTGAACTGTGTTATACAAATAATCATTATATACACAGAACCGCAACATATTGAGAATAGCGTAATATACAGAACCATGGTATAGTGGGCATTATAAAAATTTTTTTAAAATAATAGAGTTTTGAAAGAAAATGGAGATATAAGACTAAGCTTCACCTTGGTTTCCTTCAACTCATACTGTCATACATTGGTATGATTTTGGTCAATAGGTCCATAGTAGTACTGTATTATATCCAGAATTGTGTTATAATAAGGTGTGTTGTAATGGGAGAGCGTTTTATGTACAACAAACAATATGGTGGGTATTTTGTGTAGACACAGAATATGCTGATTTTGTTAAAATACAGTTAATATTAAGTTTGGCTGCCGCTACTTATATGTTAATGACTGCAAATCTCGATGGATCATAATACTGAAGTATGCAGATAAATTTTGATTTACTTTCACTATCTCAGTTTGAGAGTACTATTTCACTAATATTCTCCACCACTAAAATTTCCCAGTATATGGCAATACAATATTTTACTGGATCTCCATTTATCTGACTAGAACTTGAATAGTGTGCACAACTTGGAGCGATCTAAAATGTACATCTTCTTGTTAGTAGTCCAGTTTACAACCATTATATCCAGATTTCTCTGTCCCCCTTCTTAAGATTTACTTTCACTGACAACTTTCGTACTTCCGGTGCTTGTGACTCCAGACCTTTGAAAAAAGTGCACAAACTGTTAACTTGTCACAAATTACATGCCACACTGATCTGAAGCTTCCAACCAATCATTGCAGTTCAGGGGAAGTATCCAACTGGCCATCAAGCAAGTGACATCATCTTGTGGTAATGACATCACTGTTGTGCCAAGACTTTACTGACCAACCAATTTGGAGACAATTTTATTAGCTACTGGACTATGAGACCATCATGACAATTAAGGCTGGTACCAGTAACATGATCAACTCTAAATGAGAACTTAAAGAATTCAAATTTCAGAGCAATAAAATAAAAGAAGCCTTAGAAGAATAAAAATTTTCAACATAAATTAATAACCAAAAATATATTTTTGTTATTCATCTGGTTTGGTGTTTGGTGTTTTATGGCACAACAACACAAATAGGTTATTCTAGTTCCAAAACAATTAGAATAAAGTGCCTTGCCCAAGAACACACCAAAGTAGCCAAATCAAGCTGATATTATGGTAGGATTCTAACCTTGCAATCATGTGTCTGCCACACAACCATTAAGCCAATGAACCTTCTGTCATTATTCACAGCAAAAATGTTAATATTCCATGCAACACAAAACACCCAACTTTTTTTGTACAGGCAAAGATAACACATGTGGCTCTATGTAAAGTATATAATGACATGCAGTATTGTTGTTGTTGTCCATGTGTATTCCTCAACTTATGGAGAAGCACACAGTCAATACATGCAAAATGCCAGTCAGTACACACAAAACTAATGATGTGCTTGTTTCTCCTGGACTCTGCTTATTTGATATCATGCCATATTACTCCCTGTAAACATAGCACCCATTATTTCATATTATACCATATTAACCCATGTAAAGCAAGCATCCTATTTCATATTTTATACCATATTTACCCATGTAAAGCAAGCGATCCCGTTTCATGTTTTACCATATTTACCCATGTAAAGTAAGCATGCTATTTCATATCATGCCATATTTACTCATGATCAATCATTACAGACATTACATACTGTGCCAGCAGATAAGAGACTATAATGTTTATCAAACCTATGATTTCAAGTAAATGGGATAGAACCTGATCAAATGGCACAGTATGCTATGGCTGGTCTTGATCTACGTTTTACACGGGTCATCATTGTATAAATACAATGAAGCATAAGCAAGAATAATGTACGAAGGTCAGTAAAAACAAGATCTGTGTATGAAATTATTTGGTACATATAATGAATCTGCTGAAGCAGTTAAGATCAGATAATATTAGGTCAAAGTGGTTTTGTGCAAGCACTATTCACTGAAAATCTTCATAGAACATTGTGGCTGTCTGCGTACACTACTCAGTGACACCGAGACTCTTAATAGGACAATTTCTGCATGCACTATTCACTGAGACTTTTAATAGGACAATGGAATTTCAGCATGCATTATTCACTGAGACTCTTAATAGGACAATGGGATTTCTGTATGCACTATTCACTGAGACTCTTAATAGGACCATGTCATTTCTGTATGCAATATTTACTTATACTCTTAATACAACAATGCATATTTTTAAAAACTAAAAAACATCAATTCATCCCCCAAAATGTTATCTTGAGAATCTGCATTAAAACCTGGTTTTTACTGGGGAACTGGGAATTATCTAATGGGATTTGATGGAGACAGGGCTAGAGATGCACGAGATGCTACTAAATTTAGATTCTCCCTTGCTTTACACCTAGTGTCCTTCGGTTGTTTCTGCATTTGTAAGGTAGAAATGTGTAAGTATTAATGGGTTTTTTTCCCAACAGAATGGATTCAGGCTTTAAATTAGCTCAGAACAACTCAATAGAATGGATTCTAACTAACTTTTAGGTCATAATAGCTCAACTGAATGGATTCAGGCTAACTTTTAGGGCACAACAAGAAGTGCATGTGGGTCTGAAATTGCTGCCCTGGCTCAGACCAGTTATCAAGTCAAAATAACAAGAACTGGACAGATCATTTCTGTGGAAATGAATTTTTCACCAATTTAGGTGTCCACATCAAGATGAGTTAACTCGAGAGTAATCTCTTTTTCTGTCCAGCCATTCAAATTCTTAACCAATATAGCTCTGCAATCCTTTATATAATTGTTATTTGGTGTAAAGATGTGCCTTTTAAGGTTTCTTCTTTTTTAACAACAGAAATGGCTATTTTCTATCAATTTTAAATCTCCACTATAGCAGACCCTTGTAACCAGTATTGTTCATGAACCATTATACATAATGCACTTTGGTACAGATCTACATCTGCCTTTTAATGGTTTGGTTTTGTCAACTCATTTTGGGATAGAGTAATTGTCTTTGTCGATTAATTTTTCATCTTTATATAGGGTGTTGCAAGGAACAGTTAAAGAACCATTCGATATATTATGACATTCAATATTTCAATATTCCTATAAGGTGTTCTTCATATTTGCCACAAAGTATATGAGAAAATGTAAAACTTACAACTTTTAACTGCTTGCTGTAAAAGTGAAAACAATTCCAAGAGAAGCCACTCAAAATACAATTTCCTAGAAAGTTCAAACTGATACACTGACTTTAAAAGACACATCACAGATACATTCTTCACCTCCTGCTAAGGAAGACATATAAACAAACGAACTTAACAAAACATTTTACTTTTGTAGCACATTTTCTAAGGCTCCTAAAAAGTTTATTCAAAACTGGTCTAGTGCTTTGGAGGAGATGCCAAATATACATTTTCCATTTGGCTGCTAAGAAACAAATAGTTCATAAGGAAACCACCTTAGACTCACATCTGGAAGAACATGTCTTGAAAAATGTTCCCACCAAGCTTGATGAAAACAACCCTGGTAGTTTTGAAGGAGATTCCAAAAATACTTTCTCACATGGCTGCTGTAGAAACCAAATAATTTCAAGAAACATTCTTACAATATTTTGTCCATAATGGTCATGTGGTTTTGTCAATTCCCAAAATAAACCCACTTTCTAAGTGGTTGTGATAGAAGTCATACAGTTGCTATGGCAGCTGCCAAAAAGACAGCTATGACCTACAATACATCCCTATCAAGTCTAATCATAATTAGCTCTGAAGATTTGAAGATATTGATGGACTTATGGCAGGTAAGACATGAAGGATGCCAGGTCATAAAATGGTTCTACTACATCCAATTTTTTTTTCCAGAAATGTGACACATGAACAAAGGACAGGACAACAAAACAGTAGCATTCATCATGTTGTTAATATTTTGCAAACATCAAAGAATTTATGAGTATTAAAAATGTTATGGATTATATAAAATGCTTACTGTAGCTTCCTTTTCTTAGCTTCCTGTGGTGAAACATGTTTTGGGCGGCGCTTTACTCTGCGTATTTTTTTAGTATCTATATTTTTTCGAGTCATCGTATTGAAGTCCATTATGTATGCATGGCCCAGCATGGCAAACTGATATCGACCTTTGGGATTTGCCAGATACCTCTGCTCAGTCACATCACTGACAACATTTGCCTGGTAATCTGTTATGTTCTGAAACCAGCAAGGTTGTTTGAAATGACGGATAACAGTTCTACAGAAAACATAATGCTTAATTCTTATTAAATACTGAAAACTCAAAACAAAATCCTGTGAAAATACAACTGTAGTAAATTTTATCATCGGCTGTGGAATCTGTAAGTAATACACCTACAAGGATAGACTAAGTACATCAAAAGACCATACACAATAAATTTACAGGGATATAACGAAGACATCAAAGGACAATATATTGCTATGTCTAGGGCCTTAAACTTAAGTAACTAGACCAGGTAAACCCAATAAGCATTCAATTTTCCGAAATATAAATTTATTTAAATAAAATATAAAATCAAACAACGTGAAAGAATTAAAAATAACTTACAGTGGATCAATTCCTAGAATTATCCTAAATTGTACTATAAATTTCTCTCTAGTCTGGAAACTGTTCAAGGGTATTCAGAAGGTTTTAATGTGTTTTTATGTACTACCATACTAGCAACACTGAAGAATCACAGTTCTAAATCCACACATTTTTATGTACTACCATGCTAGCAACGCTGAAGAATAACAGTTCTAAATCCACACATTTTTATGTACTACCATGCTAGCAACACTGAAGAATCACAGTTCTAAATCCACACATTTTTTCTTTAAGGTACTCTTGCAAAGACAGAATATCGCTGAAGTCCTTGAAAGGTTATATAATCCAACAGAATTAATTAAATATTCAAATCCTTGAATAAATTCACATCATCCTGACTGTTTAAATTAAAGATTTTCCACACTGCTAAATCCAACAAACAAATATAAATAAATCAGTATTTCTTCTCAACGACTCTTACATACCTGAAGAATAGAATATGTGGTGTGTGTATTGTCATTATATAGCCTTTATATATGCATTAAATCAATGGAATCTGATTCACTAAAAGATGATTGAACAATTTAATTGTATCATTTCAAAATAACTAAAACAGTCATTTTCTGACTTTGTCAAACTATGGAACCATTCAACAATTAGGGTGTACATGACAACTCTAACAGGTCAAATGTACTCCCAGTTTCACATGATGTTTTGTGGCCTCCATTCAAATAAATGCAAGGTGTACTTGACCAACATAGTTGTTGATTTGACCTTAGTAATCGGCCTTGTTATGAATGAGAATTCTATATGTACTGTATGTGTACTTTTACTATAAGACAAGTAAGCCACTCAATTAGAGAATTTAAAATATAACTGTCATAAACCCAAATTATTTATAATAATACCATATTATAAATTTAATAGATGATACAGATATTACAGATATCCTTAATAATATTAACACAGTCTTAGTATCTAATGGGGTTTACCCCCTTCTGAATGAGAGCCAAAGGGTACAATGGTAGGGTAATTATACACATGTATATTGCAGTACATAACAAGTGTTTGAAAATAATAATATATCATAAGTGTTTATTGTAAATTAATACTTTTGAACTATACTAAGTTTGAAAACTGATTATATCTATATCTATATATATATATATATATATATATATATATATACCAGATGGCTATGGTATCATGGATCGTAAAGTTAGCGATCAGTGAATAAGTTCATAAAAACACTGACCTTCAAGATATTATATACGTCTGGGGGCTTTTTTGCTCTATATTGAAATTCATTTAATTTCCAGTTTAAATCAGATGACTGTGCGAAATGATCAATAAAGAGACACCATCTAGATTCCAGGTCATGCAAGGGGAGTTACTCTGATATTGTGGTAATACTGAAAAAATATTTTTATGATGACATATACTTGTCTTAATTTTGGGACCTTGATGTGTATGTTGCACAAAGTGTAAATCAGCTTGAGAAATGGATGATGCCTCCATGGTCTTTATTCTGCCACATGTGTCCTCCAACAACAGAAACTTATCAGAGAATTAAAGAAATACAAATGTCACACCAGGAGTAGCACTGGGACTATCAGTGAGAATGGACCACCAACATGAGCATGAGAGTATCAACCACAGGCTGTCTAAACAACCCCCGGAGTTCCAAGGAAAAGTAATAAATCATGTCCAACAAAGTTTTAAAGTCAATACCTGTCAATTGCAAAAACCACCAGAACAAAACAACTGTCCATTCATATTTTGACTCGTATTTGCTACCACAGATTCAATCTCTTGGAGCTGGAAAAATATGGTAATCATGTGATCAGATTCTTGCATAGCATCTTTGGACATTTATTAGATGACAAACTGGTTAACCAATTTATTACAGTGATACAGATTTTAAGAAGATGTTGATAACATTTGAGAACATGGGTTACGGCCATCTTGGAAATAGTGATATTCATGGGTGCATTTTTATAATAGTGTACTCACCAGCAATCCTGATATTTTCCCAAAACAACTAGTAACTTATGGTATCGTAGTGTATATAACATAAATGCACAATAGGTGGCTGCTA
>JAECUM010012565.1:0-50512 GCA_016617855.1 Megalonaias nervosa | reverse complement strand
GAGAGAGAGAGAGAGAGAGAGAGAGAGAGAGAGAGAGAGAATTTTGACTGGGAATTTTATTACATGTTCCGGAAGATAGTTTGCTTTTATAAACCTATATCCGAAGACGCAGCGTTTAAGACAACAAATTATACAGAAGTACATTTATCACTAATTTTAATAAAATGTGCAACGAATGTTGAGGACTTTCCATCGGCTGAAACACTTACGCAGTCAAAACACGTTTTTGGATGTAATGTTGCAAGGTAAACATGACGGGCTCCTATATTAAATCAGCCAAATCTAAGGCTGTAAAATTTTGTTATTTTAAACTGAAATCTCTCTCTCTCTCTCTCTCTCTCTCTCTCTCTCTCTCTCTCTCTCTCTCTCAGCCTTTTTAGTGCAATGTATCAGCAACTTTTCACCTGGCAAGAGATCTTAAGGCGATCATACATACCTGGCAAGAGGGTAATTTCATCTTCGTGGTTCCTTTTGTACTCTTTGGTCACTGTTACCTGTACAATCGCATCGAACGATGCTAAGAAAAACAATACCCGCCAAAAGTTAAACAATCAAAATATCAATGCATCTTGTTTCTTTTCTACTGACGTGGGAATATTGATTAAAAACATACATATTTATACAGTTAGTTTGTAGAAATCTGTTCAAGCGAATGACAAAGTAATATGAAATAAGAATTGAATTTGTAGATTTAAATTAAATTCGAACAACCAAACAGACTACATAAAGGACAAAAGTTATGGCCAAGAATTAATGTCATATCCAGACTTTAATTTTAGCCTGACAGTTAATCCTTAGAATTGTGTTTACATCTTTTATACGACCTATTCGTCAGTATTGTACTTGGGTCTGGCACCACTGTACAGTGCTTGAGAAAAATCATCTCGAAATGAGACAGCCAGAATCACGACTAGTGTTACACAATTAGTAGCTTTGCAACGAGAAACGAAATGAATCCAGACAGCAAAAACACAGATGTACATTTTATTCAACAAAGCAAATGGTTTAATCATTCTGCATCACATCTAATTTCACCAGATGTTAGTGATATTACTCGCTGTAACTTAGGTCACGTGAAGAATTTCCAATCAATATATGACAGAACAAATCTTTGTTACAGTTCATTACTTCCTTCAGTCATTTGGAGAATGGAATACACTAGCTATCGAGATTCGTCAAAGTGACTCACAGTTTCAAAACCGCATTAAATGGTCGTGACTTTTACTGGGGTAGAGGGAAATTTTAAATTCTTTATGCTTGACAACGACAAATTGTAGCTCACTTAACCAGCATTTATTTAGAAACCATATAATTGGATCACCTCTATGTAAATGCGAGATTGTAAACATAAACACTTATTTCTCTTGCAGTTATTACTGAGAACAAAAGCCTTGAACGGTTTCTGTTCCTTAAACCATGTGGTGCTTTAACTTTAAATACCTTTTGTATGGTGATACAACGCTTCAATATGAAGAAAACATTCGTATGATTGATGCCGTTCATAAATTTATCGAACGTCGAAACGATTTACGTAAGTGACCTATTACTGACACGCGTGCACTTCTGCGGGTCATAAACAGAGCTGCAAACAGCGAATCCATTGTTTAAGAATGATTGACCAGAATGATTGACCATCTCTTGTTCGGCAATAAAGTACTTTATACCGTTAATCTCGCTTTTTTACTTCCTTTCTTTGCTTCTTCCCTTTCTTTCCTCCTTATATTCTCAACTTTATACATAATGCCATAAAATAATTAGTTAATACTATCTCTTTTTATCTTCCATCTATTGTTTGTTCTCGACGTTTGTCCAACTTCTTCGTTCTCCATCTTCGTGCTTTATATTTCAATGATTAGATGCTAATGGGTATTTAAGACGTTCTTCACATTCACTATTCAACAATTTAAAAATTTTGTCATTAAAATTCAATATCATCCTTCATATACTCACATATATTTACACTTTTTGGGGGGGGGGGTTGTCAAAAAGTAGAACGTAATAAGTCATTGGCTTTCGTACTAATCCTTTAAATTTTATATTGTACACCTTGTAATTTCCAACTGCAAATTTATCAAACAAATATTGTTCAAAATAACGATTTTTGCTAAACTCTGATAGCCGAAAATGTAATCGAGCGACACATAAGTAACGTATCACCATAGCGCACCCAAGCCCAAAAACGTGACGATACCTATGGGCCGCAGACCTATACCGTCCCTGGCAAAGGTGTGAGCATCACGTCGGTCACCTATCAGAGTGCCATATAGACAAGAATCATTGATTTATCATACTGTTGATTTGGTATTAAAATGTAAATATCTGAATTATGAAGGATAACGTCTTTGCGATTTTATTCGCATTATTTTTTTCTGATATCCAAGACGTAGATAAAAGCAAGTACATGGACTTTGGGTATTCAATTTCTTTCCTTTTGGGCAAACTAACAAAGTAAAAAACCAAAAGCAAGTTTTAGCGAAGGTTTAGATATAAATATCGGGAAGCAATCGGTTGCAAAATTGTTTGGTGTCACATGTACCGTACGTGACATTTATTATTAGGCAGTGAAATGCATTATTCTCATACAATTGTGAAAGAAAATCGCAGTAAAAACAAAAAGAAAGATATGAATCAGTCTAGTATCTAGGTAAGTTATATGGAGAGTATCGACAAAAAGGACATGCACTATTAATCTAAAGAGATGGTGTGGACTTCAGCAAAGATTCCCGAGTCCATCCATTTTAAACAGAAAGACTCATTCCAACAATCTGCTTAGCTCAGGAAAAGCTGTTTTGCTCCAAATCTGACCAATCAAATATGTATAAGATCGACAAGCACAATAAATATATAGCACAAGATGACGATGAAAAAGTAGTTATTATCCTTTCATTTTGATGAAACATATCTTATTATATAATATTTATACAAGATCAGAAATCTTTGATCAGGCTCAGTCAAATTCACTGCACCTAATATGTTGATTGCACTACTAGATATTTATATTATAGAAGTGGCGTACACGTATTTTGATCGGATGGTGTACATACATGAAAAAACCTATCTATTTATTAGTAGTTCCATATTATACACCAACACTCACCACATCCTTATGACCAAATTAATTACAATTGCCACGCTCTTATGACCAAAAGAAGGACGACAGCCCTTGCTTTGAGATAAATTAATACCATATATGTTAGCTTCTGCATGATGATTGGTAGGCTGGTTTGAACCGCACGTTTGACATTTTATTGCCCATGTCATGCCGAGGAACTGAGGACTAAGTGCCTTTCCCTATGACACACCGAGGTAGCCGATACAGGCTGGCTGAGACCCTTCCAATAGGAGTATGACGCTCTACTATCTGAGCTACCAAGGTTCCCCTGATTATTTTATGAACCAACATGATCTCATATTCTTAGTCAAAATGTGGAGATTATATGGTAATTTCGAGATATCAGCTTCGAAAACTCACAACGTAATGATTTGATTTGGGATTACACTTTGAGGTTAGTTTACATTTATTTAAAGTCATTAGGTCTGTTCAGTTTTAAACATTTGCAGTTGAACGTGAATTAAAGCAAATAGCGGAGTGGTCCAAGGCTCGTACCGTTAAAGTATATCACTACCGATTATTGGTCACAGTCGTTTTTGTGTTATGGTTTTACTTATATCTAAATTTTTGTAGCTCTTAGTAGCTGACTTTATCTATAAGTAATTTTTGTTCATGACTAACTTGTAGTGATTATCTATAAAGGAGATATTACATAACTAATTTCGTACACGAGTATAAATTCAATTTTTAAGATTTTTCAATGCCTGTAAATTGCATAGTATCTATTATTAGATGTCAAGTTTATAATAATAAAACCTGGTGACAAGTTTGGGGTAATTTCTCATTGCTTCTGGGGTCAGGTGGGTACTTAGAAGAATTAAGTTATTTCCCATTGGATGGGTTAGGTCACGTGACCAGGCATTGTAAAATATTAGATTGAGCAGTAAGATCTGTCACGTGGGGTATATTGCGACATATAGTCTTAACAGAGTATTGAAGGTGTACGTAAGGAAAGTCCTGAAAGTTTATATAAGAACTGGGCAATCAAATTCATTTATATTTTAGATTCATTCCTATTTCGGGTTCTTCTTTCATATATTAAAATCAGTCTACATATATATTTGATGTGGTGTTTTGATAAGAGGAGACATTTGTTAGGATTATTTTGTTGGAGTTACAAAGTAAATTCGATTATTTTGGACTTCAATATAACTTTTTTAGGATTACCTTGGAGTCAATTCATAATACTGTAAGCCCCTCTTACATTTCATTTTATAACATTGAAAATTAAATCATTTGTTAAGCTTTACAAAACTTGTCGGTAATGATTCTTTTTGTTACTTAGTTTTGTGACCATGGAGTCGTAACATTTGCTTGTCAACAAACTTGGAAAAGAAATGTAAGCATGTTCCACGCTGTCGGATAATTTCCCATAAAACATATCGTATCAAGGAAAAAGAACAGAAATGTGTCTAAATTCAACTGGAGATGAAACATAATTGTACCTGTTTCTTCCTTTGTCTGTTTGGAATCATCCTCGCTGTCTTCGCCTACGAGAGAAAATAGTTATTCATATATTTATTTTGATCTTTATTCACTTTGTTTTAAAGCAAGGAATATATTTAAAGGTCTTTTACAAATTAAAAAATGCACCAGTAGCTGCAATAAAAAAGCATGTTTTGGTCACTAAATATGGAGATAGCAGATCTGTAAACGAGCACCATATGCACTTAAAGCCATTGTCACCAGAATAAGTGGAAGATTATAATGATGAAGACAAATTAATATATTTGATGTTAAGTCATTACTTGAGAATCGCTATGTATTCTGTGAATCTGCTAATTTAGAACTTCCGTGGACTTAAAGTTGCTCTCTCTCTCTCTCTCTCTCTCTCTCTCTCTCTCTCTCTCTCTCTCTCTCTCTCTCTCTCTCTCTCGTGAAGTTTTTCAAACTTTACCGAGATTAAAGCGTGATTTGGAAATGCACAACTGCAACAACTAATGCACATTATTCCATCTATATGTATCTATTATAGCCATAAATAACTAGATTTATATTGCTTTAGCACTTGTTGCAAAACTCGGTAAAACGTCAGTCTTAAAGACTGAGGTCACATTATACAAGTAAGCGGGTAAACATAATCTTCTGCCCGAACTGACCAATTGCCAGAACTGATATAACCATACCCTACTCATTAGTATTGCACAGTCTCAACGGATCAATCGCCAATTTTAAAATTACGATATTTGAGCTTGTACTTGTACTGCTTGTAATCGAATCAGCAATGTCGTTTAAACTTGCAAATTCACTACGTTTCTTGTAATGTCACATCTAAATTAAATAATCTGTTTTCTGTGCTCTCTAATGCCACCTGTGTGTGGTCTGAGAGACTTGACACAGATAAAGATCTTTTCAGTTATGATACGTTTATGTAGGTTGAACCTACTCAACCAATTATACATCGGTTACTATGGCCCCGACAATAATTCCTACTAGTGTGCCTATGATTGTCGCCGCAGTTGCAATTCAAGCAACATCCAAGCCAACGGGTGTTCCCTCGGCAAGTGCACCAATAGTATCCACGACAACACACGCACATTGGTATTTCGCGAGTTAAACCGTTATTTTTTTTTTTGGCGATTTCATCTCAAAACTGTTGTTCAACTTCAATTACTTTCTCATGTCGGTAACTCTGAGGGCACACACAATTGTTCTATTAATAATATGATCACATAATATATTTGCTCTCGAGTGCAGACCATGTCCAGGCTCATCACGTACAGGTGCAACACACATAGACACACACACACACACATACATTCTAACCAATTACTTTTTTTCTACTGGTACAACTATTATAGAATCATATGCAATATAAGCCTGGGGAATATCTAAATCTCTGGCAATTGTGCGTTCTGGGGGCCTGGCTCCAGGTTCATATAGAACGATACTGATTACGCCATTGAGTGGTGTCTGAAACGATCGTTCTCGTTTTTTCCCAAGAACTGTTACACGGACAAGTACGCCATTGTTGAATAACAGTCAAGAGCTTTCTTTTTTAGTTGATTCAATGTTGACTTAACGTATCCGACGGTTAATGTAACCGGCATGTTTTGGTCCGTTACTTTTACTTCATAGTTGTAGAAAACCTGTGTGCTTTCTTGATTGGCAATGTAGTCTGCGACCAGGTGTTTCTGGAGTGCTAATCCGATGATTCCGTGCCGACCTCGACTTAGTAATACCAAAACGTTGTGGTCCCACCGGTCGACTTCTATTTGGACCTTGTCAAGATTATAATTTTTGTATATATGAGGCTTGGTTAACTCCACTCTGAAGAAGATATTCGTGGACAAGTGGAACAAAATCCCCATCGATGTTAGCATCTCATGTCACTGATCCAACACTCCGTCAGTAAATTTCGCAATATCGCCATCGCGCGGCTATTCAGATCCCGAACGGATTTACTTTGAGTCCTTCGAAATGAATTTCATCTTCGGCTACTAATAATACTGATATAGAATATATCAAAGATGTTTCAATATTGTCGTCTCCAGGGGTATGTATCACAGATAGCCCGTCACCGTGGTGATTATTTACCAATATTGTCATTCCACGCACACGCGACCAAATACTGATAAAATGAACAAATGCTATTCAGACACATGTACCTTTAAGAGGCTTAGGTCTATCAAAGCCGTCATTGTCAACAGCGAAAATAAGATAACTACTTGCTATGCTGTCAATAAATCTTTCCTCTCCTTCTCTTTATATTTCGCTGTTTGTTCATCATGCAGTTACTACACGTATTGGTGAGAGCACTTTTGAATCAACGTGTTGTTTCGTTGCAGCCAAAGAACCATCGGCATAATGTTTGATCAATTCCACTGACGCGCTGGCATCTCTGATTCCCTGGTTTTGAGATTTCGGCCAGGTTTTCTGCAACGGCGATTAACGGTTTCAGAAAAAACCATCGTTGATGTCCACGTTAGAGGTTTGTAGTTTTCCAGTTTAATCTTGGAAAATCATAGGCTCTCCCGAGTCGACGTAAACAACAATCACACTGGTTAGCTCGGTTTAATCGACTTTGGTGGCAAACCTGGTCAAATCCACATCAGCGCCGCGTGCGGGCTAGCATCGACGCAAGATCATCCCGCACAAAGACACCATGGAAATGTTTAATTAATTGCGAGTAATGCAAAACAGGTCGAAGACCATTGCCTGAAGGCAAGTTATGTTGAGGACTCGTAAACCTTTTCGTCTTTTTTATTCCTCTACGAGGCACTAGGCAGTTTCCCACTGCCTTTTTTGGAGCCATTCTAGAGGCGGTTATGATTGCCTCTAAACCAACTTCTGTTGCAACCGGTAGCTTCGGCCACTAACAGCGCTTCTATCGCCACGAGAAATGAAAATATTCCACCTCTCTTTTACATTTGCGTCAACTCTGACTTCGACAGTTTTAATGTCAACGGGGTGTTCTTATGTTTGCTTGCCTTGAGCTGATCAGGTATTGTTTGGGTTTTACACATCTACACAATTACACTTAACATGGTTGGCGAAAGTGATAGTGCGACTCCGCAATCGTGCCTTATTGCACTCTTTATTTTCGCAAGCTTGTTCTGACCAAGATCAACCTAAACTTCGTGATATGTCATTATTTTTAATTGTGATGTTCAGTTATGAGTCAGTTTTATTAGCTTTCCACAAGAGCGTCAATGACCCTCATTAGGCCACATTTGAGCTCCAGCAAAAGATTGATGTCAAAGAGAATCATAACAATACATATTTAACCGTCGGACGAACTTCATTTACACGTGCCTGAAAGTACATGTCGTCCAGGGACTGTTTAAAGAACTCTCGGTGTTCCAATGTTAGTTAACAAGTCGAGTATGGTGGCGCTCTATAGTTTCGTATTTTGCATAGGGTTAGAATTTTAAAGAGAAAGATTTTCCCCATATTTCCTCACTATTTCTACTGGCTATTTAACAAAAGCCTTGTATATCTTAGATATTGTCCAAATAACTTTAATTCCCTTTATTTTGGTGTATGACTGATGGGTGTAATATGGATTATAAAGTATACAGATTGGCCTTATTCCAGATGTGCACCTTTCAAAATAGTGCTAGCTCCACTTGGTCATTTTCACAACCTGGACTTCAAAGGTAAATTGTTTTAAAAAAAAGAGCTGATAACTTTTTTTTTTTACATTTTATATATTTCGTAATTCATTCATTGCACTTTCAGAGCTGGTATTGTCTAGTCAGGCAAAATTCATTTTCCCTATTTTAATAGCTGATAAAGATAGTGTACTTCAGACTAATTCAGGCTGATTCTTGAGCACAAGGGAACAGTCATTTTAGTTAGCAGTGTGCTTAGATCATGTACAATTCCACAAGTATAATATCCAAAGAAAGTTCAGCCACATTACCTGAAAGTGGAATAGAGGTTTGTCAACATTCTCTCTATTATGCATGTTTCAAAACAAACAACTTCACCTTACATACGTCACTCTCTCAAAAGTACATAATAACTGGTGAGCGCCCCCATAAGAAATTTTGGGAAATCAGCAGAGCTGTTGACAGTTTGGTCTCGTCCCATGTACGACCAGCTTCTGATATGCACTTGTGACTTAAATAGCTTCTAAGTTAAGCAAAATTTCCTCGGAGGGTTCCTGATGGCTGTTTAATCGCAACTTCCGATACTCCGAACTGATCGAATATCAAATATCATACACTAAGGGCTTATCCGTCAGCTGCTCGATTCCTATTTTGAGACCATGATGGGAATTTATTTGCCGTGTAAACTGTCCCCAAATTTCGCTTGTGTGCGAGTTCGTAGTAAGCGCGAGAAACGATAGCGCTGACGTGTCTTCAGATTATGGAGTTAACACAATATCAATACTGACAATTCAACTTTGCCATCATCGACACCAGACTGTCAGTTCCTGACTCACACAATTTCCATAACGCCCTTCAGACGTTATATGCTCTGTGAGTCTTCAACTGATATCAAGATAAACGCAGATAAAACAACATTAAACTCTTAATTGAATGACACTTGTTACGTAACTTAGCCATGCCTTCATATTCTGTGATGTGCCGCATGAAAACACGTACCGCAAATCCAACTCCGGTTGTAGCAAGTAATGATAGAGACGGAATCATTCCAACTTGCGTCCTATGTTGGGCAAATATGTTTACGCTTGTTAGAACCTCTGGTTCAATCGTGGACACAAATGCGTCTCGCACGCACAGTCTAAACAAGACTCGGCAGTGATATTACTGCTGCGTTAACAAAGCTACCAGGGCACTTGAACTTAGTATCCGGTCGAAAAGCATATCACTCGATACAACTACAGTAGGCCTTGAACACGATAGGATATACAATTGCACAATATCCGACCAAAGCCTTGAGAATAATCTGTAAATCGCGTCCAGGCTGCATGTTACTGACATCAACTGTCGTTGTTCGCCTCAAGACGCCGACGAGGAGCTCATCCTAAAATGTGAAAGAGAATCGCCAGATGGCTCATTAAAGGATGTACGAAGGCTACGTTTGTGGTCGCTTAAAGGTAAAGCACTTTAATCAAATAAACAGAGTTGCGGAACTGGCCACCATAAAATACAGTCCGTGCTGATATAGGAACGGTGAATCAGTGATGGAAAGTTAAACCAAGTGGAGCGTGGCTGGCCAAACAAGTGTTGTATCAGAACTACCTACCTGCACAATGGAAAATTTCTCGTGGGTGGTTTGATGCGAGGATATCCATTGAAGTACACAAGGCTGGTCTTTTGTTTCTCCAACATAATCGGTTATGTGTGCTTACATGCAACATGCGTTAGCCGTCGTACATAATGTCAGCAGATACAAGGATGCCCAGAAGTTTACGTTGAAAGAGTCATCAAGTGTCGCATATATTTATGCATGTTCGTCGCAAACATCGCCACGGCTTCTGCAGGTCAATCCAATCAAATAATCTCTGGAACCGTTGCTACATTGTTGGCAAAACATCATATGCGTTCAACCACACTTGCGGAACATTTATTCGGGCACGATTATACGCAAGAATTGTTGATAAATCATGAGGCGGGGTCATCCCGACTGGGTGATGCCCCTTCGCAAAGTCAGTTGAAACCCACTGTCTCGATTGGGCAGAATACTGTCACGGTCGGTCATACTTTGTTCTTTGTCACCTCAGCCACAAGTGTTGACCTTGGTTCAGGATAATCTGGTTCGGTATCTATATATCACTGCGGAGATGGAAGACCGACCCAGTGTGGCCCTTCGATGTATTCAAGATCTCAGAACGAATGCCGGGCCAACCCAGGCGCTACCACTAGGCGTCAGCGAACACTAGGGGACCTTATCCAGGGGAGGCAACGTCTTATACTAAATCATTTATACGAGAGGGATAAAAAGTCAATTCTGCGAATACAGAACTACCGCCAAAATTATTTTTTGGATCTACGCGTGCTGGTTTGCGTAAATAGTGCCACAATCGGGAAACATCCATCGCTTGTTATCCAGGGTGGACAAATTCACCTCACTCGCAGGACATAGGCAACGCCTCTGGGGCTAGCGGATAGTCATTGTGGGTGTTGTGTAGCTCGTCTGGATACTCAAAGTCAACTTCTAAAAGTATCCATAGTCGATTCTATGATCATACTCGTAGACGACTACATCAGCTGGATCAATCCATGTGGACTCATATACAGGCATGTGCTGCAGTATTACCCTACCATACATATAGGAGATACATGATGTAACTGTTTGGGAGGGGAGGGTCGTATCCATCAACGAGAGGGTTGTGCAGTAGAGCTTAACAATGACTGGCCATAGTAATTCAACCATAGATGCCACGTTTAACAAAGAGATGCGATTCAATATCAGTGACCAGTTCCAAATCGACTTTTGTTTATGATAATAAGGTGTCCCATTCCATTCTCGGCAACGAAAACTAACGCGATAGATCGAGCTTAAGTGCATGCATGTCTGTATCATGAAACGTCTCAAATACATCTGTGGGCAGCAACACACAAGTACCCAGATACAGAACATGCAGTCGTTAGCTGAAATATTTTCGCAGGAGAGCAATTAATAGAAAGCGTCGATCGGTGACAACTGAATTTCAGCAAACTCCTCCTCGTCGCTCATGTACTCCTACGGATACGATCATTTGCGAGGGAGCAAACCGAACTTTTCTGGTTTGGTTTGCAAGCGTCTGGAATATTTGCCATATAATGTTCGACATCACCAACACGCTTGTGCAACTTTAACTCGGGGACTTGGGCGCAATGATGTACATGCGCGGCAGCTTCAGTGGCGATACGGTGTTTTGGTCTTGTTCATCAGCCACCGCAAGTACGAGTTAGTCTCTCTCCTAGAGAAATGTTGATGTTTACCGTGCTGCTGTTTCACGAAGCTGTCTTACGGTTGGAGTCCTTGAGTATCTCAGCTATGGTTTTTGTTCCATCATATTTCGAAATGGCTTCGGAAAATTTCTCCCATAGACTGCACTCATTCCTTTCTGCGGCGTTGTAGATGAGACTGTATACCATATGAAAGTCGGGTGTGGATGTCATTGATACATTATGTGCCAAAGGCATATTTCTAATTCATTTACTCATTGATGTATTCTCTGGATATTTCGATGTCGTGGTCATCGGTCATTAGAATGTCATCGTCACTGGGTTCAATTAACGTCAGCGACTTAAAATCTCCTTATACAATATCATACAATAACCTATCACGTTTATTGTTATATGCTTCGCCTAGTTCCGTCGTTCTTGTTTCAACATGGTTCCTAACTCGAATAAGTTTTCAAATTGCTCCGGATATGTATTTGAAAAACATAGTGATTTAATATTTTCTTTAACATTAGAAACACGCCATTGCTCATGCAATTTAATTCCCGCATGAGCTATGGCCATTCATGAATCCTTTCAAACTGCTCTACCTGTCAGTCGGTGAAGCTTTCGACATTGTGTATACACCAGCTGTAAAACTCGAACAGTATTTCTTTGACAATTATAGTACGCTGCGGTCTTAAACGTAAGCCAACAGTTGTGTGCTCTAGGAAATGTTGATTACGGCGCTTTGAATATGCAACCCCATATGCCCCTCCCTCCAAGTGCCAAACGACATCCTAGAAAGTTCAGAGGTTATTTCAGACCGGACGATATCTCGAACAGTTATGACCCTTCTCGTACTAATAATTGACACTAATAGTATATCATCAGATTTGACTTTCATTTTGGTGCGCAACCCAAACTAAGCTTGACGTTTTCTCAGTAAATGAAGAAAAATATAATTATCCGTGAGTGTGATTCAAACCTGAAATGTCTCAATAAACAGTAGGAAAAGCTTTAGTATCCGCATACCCTCCCGATTGTTTGTATCCCCTCCACCGACTTGAAAAACGAAAGCATCAAGGATATAAAACATGCACAAAACTTAATCGTTTCATTCACTGATTCATAATTTCTAACCTAACTCTCGCCCAAGAGTCAGCAAACGGAAGATCCCGACGTGAACTAGCAGACAGGCTGCTCACTGTCCTTTTCTCGTTATTATAATAGTCCATGTCGGTTCAAAAAAAAAAAAAAAAATGTGTCGTCTGCAATGTGTGTCCAATATTTGCAATGTCTAGTATTAATATTTCTAAACAAATTGAACAAATAATAAAGGAGGAACTCCTGTATACATTTGTTCAAAAAGAAGTCACTCCACCTTTAACGGAATTATTGAGATTATCAAAGACAGTGAACTTTATCACATCTTAGGCTTTAAAACATAGACTCGCCCCTGCACCCTTCTCTGTTTGGCCAAGTAAAAACGAGGCCATTTTCGATTTCAATTTCCATCTCCTATTGTTTTTAATAATGTACATATCTCGTTGGTAAAACTATGTCGAAAATTATTAATTAGCACTTTCAATAACAAAAATCGGAGTCATTTTCACTTCGGCCGTGGTCAATATCTTGTTTAAGTCAAGAAATATTTGGTTCCTCTCTGAGAATTATAGGCAACGCAGAATCCTCCATTTCTTGAATTGTACTAGAGACAGTATACGGCAGGCATAGACATAATATACTGCAGACAGAAAGTTCCAGATCAACAAGCTCGTAGCTGCTGCATTGAATCTTACAGGGACACTACGTGGGAACTTTGCTTGATGTTCCACGCGCGTATGACAAAAATCCCTAGAAAATAATTATGTTCAAGAAATAATTACGAGCGAACAATTATTGTTTATTGCATGTTATAAGCTAAAGTTAATAATTTAGAGAAGGAATTCAATGACTTATGAAAATAAATTGTCTGTATGTTGTGGGGAAGAATGTTTTCTATCGTAAGCTTGAACAAGCGAATGTTTTGGGCAAGACTACAGGGCAGAGCAGATTTCTTTGATCATACCGCCAAAACGTCCCCCATAATGATTTTCTGCACGTATTAAGTCATAAGCCCGGGGTATGTCGGGGTGTACCAAAGATGAATGGACTTACAATAGACTCGAGTGGCCTTGATTGCCCGTGGGTAGATATCCCACCACCTCTCCAGGGGCCAATTCCAATTTTGCTTCATAGGCTTCAGCACATCTGGTAATAAATGAATTAAAACAATTAATTTTCATTACAAATGTTATATTCTTCTAACATAAATTACTAATTTGCCTTTAAATTGAAACTTCAAGCAAATATACCTTACCGAAAGTTTCCTTTTCGTTATCTCAGCTCGTTAATAGAGTGACGCTTCAAGGAACGAAAATTCGAGCAGTTGTTTCTCCACCCACTTTTATTTATCTCCTGCAATTTTGTTTAATGTTCTTACATGGTTATATTTATTTTGACTTAAAAATGAGAAGGTTGGTTAATGAAATAATAGTCTACAAAAGATAGTTTTTGCTGCAATTAACATGAAAAATATTTATGATGCCATTTTCAGTAGAAGATGGCGGCCATTATTTACCGAATATGGAGCAATTAATGACAGGAGCGTATGCCACTATTAACCATAACTACAAGGGCAGTATTTGGGGTAAGAATCAGGAATATGAGAAATATGCATTAATAACATTTATCCAGGTTTCAATATCTCAATGCTACGCCGTTTGAACTTGGTTTGTAAATAAAAATACATCGGAATTATTGACACCATCTATCTCTAAAAGCTGTTGTGTTTGGAGAATTAAATAAGAAATTGAAGGACTGAAAATACTGTGGCCCAAGCATTTAAATGTACATTTGTGTGAATGGCAGAAATATTAATCGCTGATATACAGGAGGAGCGATTACAATATGTGTCGTATTTGCTGAAAATAGCCTGTCGTTAGAGCAGTTGCAGAGGTCTTCCAGAGTAAGCGTCGCTTTTGCACCTTGATTGTTATAAAAATGAAATGTTTTTGAAATTTTAAAAACTGTATCTCGTTTGTAACAGCAATATGTAAATTACATTACATTCAATTCTTTGAACATTGTATAAGGCACTGTCGTATCCACCCTTTCTAATAGGTACTTAAAACCATATTGGGTATGATAAATAATAACTTTAATGAGTGCATGACACGCTGGATAGAAGCAATTTAGTACACGGCGTGTTGGATAGGACAACTTTCACCGAACTATCAGTGCATGGCAACCTTGTCCGAAAGAATTCGCTGAGATGTACTACATTTGTTTCACAGCAACACAGAATAAATTCAAAATAAATAAATGCAGTGGCTTGTACTTTGTTCCATACCATATAAAAGTGTTTATCATTAGTGTTAATACTTGTGGCTCCTCCAGTGATCATGTCAACTCTGTGTTAGTGTCAGCTTGGATCATTTATTTGCATTGAATCTGATTCCTCTGATGAACATGTCAACTGTATCCCAATATCAGCCTGGATCATTTATTTGTACTGAAACTGACTCCTAACACAAGCTAGTTAGAAGCATCTCTGGTTTGTGACAGTAATTGTAATACCGAAGTTGTACCGTATCGGATTATTTCTAGCGGAGATAATAGAGTCCTGTACTCCCATTTATTTATTCCTTATCTGAACTTCCAGGGTTAGGGAACATTTTATCAGAAATTGGAGCTAAGTCTCTATCCTGATAAACGAGACGAAATCCTTTCATAGTCTTTTCTAATAGAATTTAGAGCCTGATCTTAAATATAAAGAACAATGCTTGTGTTCAATTCGTTGGTTGACAGCTAAGTGGCAGAAGTTCATCTGTATAACAGTGTTGACAAACTGTCTTAGATGCTGCAAAGACCCCCACCCCCAATACCCAGGACGATGACAGATGGAACGTCCGTTAGCTTTCTGGATAAATGTTTCTTATATTGGAAGACACAGATAAGTATAGCCCTTTCACGTTTTTTATATGTCTATGAGAGTGTGTCGCTGGAATTTATGAGGTATATTACAGCCATTTTCCTCCACGCAAACGATGTTTATACTTCCTGCCTATGTCTATTAAATTTACTGCATCAAAATAAATGCAAATCTTTGAGTACAGACCCATATTTGTATTTCTTCGATGCAACCATTACAGGAGCACCAGAAATAAAGCCAGCGTGTGTGTGTGTGTGTGTGTGTGTGTGTGTGTGTGTGTGTGTGTGTGTGTGTGTGTGTGTGTGTGTGTGTGTGTGTGTGTGTAACTGATTATATAAGAATTAAACACGAAATGTAGTAAGACTCAGTTTTCATGCCTTTGCTCCAGACAGACATTCACTGACGCTTGATGTATGTCTGTTATTCAATATACATGTTTTGTTTTTAGTTTTATATGTTGCATGTCCTCAAAATGACAAGTTGATTCAGAGTTGATATGATGGCGTCTCATGAAAAAACTGTACATGTCTATTATTTCTTTTCATTATATTCTAGATGAAAAAAATGACGCCAACAACTAGAACACTTAGGTATATTAATGCTTATGATGAAGAATATTATGTCTTTTATATATTTTGTTAACAAACACGCAGTCCATATTTTCAACGATACTTAAAAAATGTCTGTACGACAGTATATTTTATTTAGGTGTAATTTTTATACATCACCTTTGGGATTTCTTAAAGCATGAATGCTAGTTCTTTACTTTTAAAAAACGTTACCAAGAGTATTCTTTGGATCTCTATTGGCTGGTTATATAGTTACATTGAAGAACAAACGAGTTATTTTACACTGCCTTTTTGGCTTTCAGAAAGCTATTCCTCATGATATAACCAAGTTACTGTCAAATTTTGGTACGTCTTTATTGTTAGCTCGAAATGTTATTTAAACGTTTCATTTAACAGTGTATTTGCATTTGGTTGACTTATGACCAATCATGACCTTCCAGGAACGAGATCAGAGACTGCATCCACTCAAACCATACTCAGGAAATTTGTAGCAACAAGATGAGGACATGCATATGTATCTACTAAAATTGCATACAACAGCGCCAAAAAAGTAATGGATGACTCATCTCGCCACCCCACGCCCATGCCCACGCCCACCCCCACTTCCACCTCCACCTTAAATGACTACATGATAAAGAGAATAAAAAAAGAAAAATGTAGAAAAACATGTAGTTAGTAGTCTTCTATTACACATAAGAATGTATGTTGAAAACGTAAATGATTGAAAAACCCACTCCAATTTTTTAACACAAAAAATTATAACGAACGTGACAATAACAATAACAAAGACGCTGGCAGCTTTGAGCGCAGATTCAGCTCTTTTCAAGTTCACTATTAATGACCTGAAAAAATAAAATAAAAACGTACAAAATAATATAAGAAAACATGTAATTAAGACCTTGTAGCTCGTACCCTCTTCCAGGTGCTCCTCGTCAGGAAAAGCTTTAAATGTCACGTCTGGCCGATATCCGATGATATTCTTGAGGATATTAATATATTCATTCTGCAATAGATAGATAGATAGATAGATAGATAGATAGATAGATAGATAGAGGGGCTGATGGATAGATAGAAATATTTACAGAAAGAGCAGTCGATATACCGATAGATATTTACAGGTTACTGCATTTGTATGGGAAAATATGAACGAATTTTTTCCGATTAATACTGCACGACCTTGGGGAGTTAAGTATTCAAGCGAGAAAACGAGTTCATAGTTTCCCATACAAAATGCAGTAATCTTTTTATTATATATTCATTTTCTTATTCAACCTTAGGCTTAATTATAAAAAAAAATAAACTTCATGAAACAAAGTAATTCAGTTTATGCTGTATTCAAAAATAAATACACAGTCGTAGATTCATCAATACACAATAACAACATTAAAGAGCACATAGTACCGCCCATTGATTGATGTGCGATAGCCCTTGGCCTCAATATACTTTTCTATGCTATATTTTTATAGACCCTAGAGAGCACTGCTCATAGTCTAAAGCATTCTATTTGCGGAAAGATATGAATATTTCTCTTAAATAACTGTTTCAATTATCAGAACTGTATTTTCAATTACTGCGTCTTGCACGTTTGTTGTTGACATCGTGAATATTACGTTCATTCGCGTGCTTATTTGAAAGTTTCGTTTCTGACTCAGTGAACTCGTCCACATTGTTAACTATATACTTTCAAATGGACGAAACAACTTGTTTAGTTCAGTCACAAACAAATCTAATCAACCAAAATCTAAAGTGTCTGCTACATGAGTGTACATGGTTTGTTTACAAATTATTTCCTAATACACAATGCTATTTTAGGCACACGTGCCGTGAAAGTGAGTGCAATATCAAGGTGTTCAGTATCGTAAAATATCGGACGATTTTAATAATGTAATGTGAACGGAAACAAAAAATGAGCATATAATGATATAGAAGACCGAATCAAGAATATAACATTTTTTTTTGCACATACTTATAAACACATACTTTAAAGTAAGTACATATGTACTGTCAAGAGTGTCATTTTATGGGTAATTAGACAAATAACTAAGAAGTTAAATCGATCATTACTTTGTGAAAGGAAAATGCATGCCGTATTGTATAGAATATATTTAAAAGTAAAGCATATCTTTAATTGTCGACTGAGATTTCCAAAGATATCACATACACACAAATACAAACATACATGCATACAACAATATATATATATATATATATATATATATATATATATATATATATGTTATATATATATATATATATATATATATATATATATATATATATATATATATATATATATATATATATATATAGTGTTTGCAAATTAAACCTTTAAATGTATTATTATATGGATCTTATATTGTCCCTTTATCTTATTAACCAATGCTATTTCCCTCTAAGTGGTGGCGCGTTTAGCAGCATGATCGGCGAATTATACAGCTTTCATTAAGAATGATATTGTTTATGCGAAAACAATTTTTTTTAATTTCATTCGTACAAGGTTCCTTCTCTGTACGAGAAAAAGTAAAAACTTCAGGAAGAATTCTTATTTGTTATATAGAATGTACATTGTAAAAGTCTTCAAGGAAAGGTTACTTTGCTGTGAAAAAGTGCAAGCTTCATGAAGAATGTCATTGTCTTTACGAAAAATGTGCTTGTATACGTCGATACAATTTTTTCATTAAAACGTATCTTCCTTCGTGATAAACTGCACTCTTTAGGAAAAATGTCACATTTTTATACGATAAAGGTCGGAACACGCCCAAGCAATTGTTCACGTAAAATGTAACTTCACATTTCGTTAAAAAAAAAAGTCCAATCTTCATGATCATTGCTACTGCCTTCACAAGAAAAGTGACTTTAAATGTTAATTTATGCCTTTGACTGAAAATGGCATTTTTTGAAAAAAGTGCACATTGTATGAAGGATGAAATTGTTTTCAGGACCAAGTGTCTTTCCTTAGTGATACACATTTTTCACAAAATAGTTACTTGTGTACGAGCCATTGTGCGTGTGAAAAAAGTAAGATCTCTGTGAAGATTGGTGACTGATCAAATAATTTTTCCAAATTGCTTTGGTTTTGGCATGCCCAGCCATGGTACACACTTTTTACTTGAAAAAGTATATCACTTCCTATGAAAATGTTCTGACTGTATTAGCAAGACAAATCTTTGCTAACTAGTTTCTTCCTGAATCAGGTGACCTTTTTGAAAAAGATACCTTTTTTACAATACGAGCAATTTTTTCATGAAAGCTGTGTTTTTATGAAAAATCACGGCAGTAATGACATGAACGGTCATTAGTAGTAATAGGGGTTACCGTAGCGTCAATGGGAATTAACATTACAGACCCCCCCTGGGCCCGTATAGCGTCAAGAAAAAAAAGCACACCCTGGGTCCGTATAGCGTCAATGGAAATTGTGTAGAGTGACTAGCACACCCTGGGGCTGTATAGCGTCAATGGAAATTTTGTATAGCGACTAGTATACCCTGGGTCTGTATAGCGACAAGAGGAATGGAACAGGTGGCATGATGTCACACTGGTAACAATGTAGCAAAAAAAGAAGTACTGTGATGGCAGGCTACCTGAGAGAGACAAACACGAATCAAGAGTATTCGTGTATAAGAAGAGTAAGGGTTTTATATATTCGTTTGGGTTGGAGACAAAATGAAAATTAAGATCTTTTCGAGGCATTGGAAGTGGCCCTGAAAAGGGCCGTTGTTTGTTATGTTATGTTAACACCATTCCGTTAACATACAGGACATCGCATAGGTCTTCTTTTCTTCCTCAAATTTCTCAAAGTTTGTCTTAAACTGTGTCTCACTTCTGGTCCGTAGATGAGAGTCCGCTTAAGACAGCCTTGTCTTTCCACATAACATCTTCTTTTCCAAATAGTGGCACCGGTGATCCGGATGACAGTCCATTTTGTTTTCACATACATGGGTAAGTCCGTACGGAACAGCATCGATGATACCAAAGTAGAGGATTCTACGTCGATCAACATCTTCTCTGTGACGAGAACAGGTGAAGGAAATGAAGTGAACCGCGTTTATTTATAGTGGAAGACCGGATCGAAACGGATTGAAATGGTTCATCAATCCCAACACGCGTTACAAAATTCAGTCACTTCGCGGAGTCTGTCTTCCAATCCGAAGAGAGCTACCTGTGACGTCACATTTCCTATATAGGCACACTAGCGTCTGTGCGCAGTGAATCGATGCGGTATTGTTTTGTGAAACATGATGGAACCTAAGAAGACTGTGGAGACGAGAAGTAATGGTATAGCAGCAGCTACCAAAGTGAACACAGTGCTACTTCCCGAAGAGGTTGATTTCAACTGGGATTTAGTAGATTTTTTATCTTCTTCCCAAGAATTTGTTCCGGTACCAGTACCTTCGCCACTTTCTCCTTCTTTACCACGTGTCGACGATTTTAAACAAAGACAGAAAGAAGAATTGGAGAAATTTTTACAGCAGCAGAAAGAAGCAGAGCAAGCATTTCTTCTTGAACAGAAACAGCGAGAAGAAGAAGAAGAGGCAAGAAGGAAACAACAGGAAGAAGCAGTAGAGAAGAAACAAAGTCTAGGAGAGAAGGAGAACAGCGAAAGTCAAACGGTCACGGTACTCTTGGACATTTTGGCCGAGTTAAGAAGTCTGAAACAAAAGTATCAGACTTCTTTATTACGACCCAAGAGAAAAGACCTTCCCGAGCCAAACAACCTAACCCTGTGACTACACCAGAGATACCACCCCTAGTGATTTCTACTAAATCATTGACAGGAGCAAGTCCACAAGTAGGCCTTGGCCGTGGCAAAGGCTTAAGGCAGTTAAAGCGAATTGATTCCGTTCCTGAGTTTGTTCTAAGGAAAAAAACAAACACTCAACAGTCCTTTTCAGGGCTACCCAATACTCTCGAAAAGAGTGACTATTCATTTTGCCAAAATCAATTAAAACTCAAAATCCCTTCTTTAACCCTATGATATACGTGTTGTGAGTGTATGAGTGTAGGTCCTTATTATTTCTAAATAATGAAAACCAAGAGACACTTACGTTTTTTCTGTTTTTTCTATTCTGTTACAAATTTTTTACAATTCAATATCACAACATAACACAACACAACACTTTTAAAAAAGTTCATAGATTTCTTCTGTGTCTTTTTTCTTTCACTCTCTCTGTTTTTTCAATTTCTTCACTTTTACACTTTTTCCTCTTCTTCGTCTTCTTCTTCCTCACATTTTTCTCGTCTTCTTTTCTTTTCTGTCTTCTCTTTCTGAACGTGTCGGGGTTTTTCTTTTGCCGAGGTCACCTCTGTTTCTTCTTCTTCCTCCTCCTCCTTCTCCTGCTCCTGTTGTTTCTTAGGGCACTCTGAAGACCAATGTCCTTTCTCTTGACAATGATAACAGGTATCTTGGCTTTTGTCTCTTCTGCCACTGGTCTTGCTTTTATAACGATCTGGACATTCTGTAGCCCAATGCCCTTTGTTCTGACAGATATAGCAAGTATCTTGACTTTTATCTCGAAAGGAGGAACAGTAGTCCTTCGGCTTGTCTGAAGAAAACTTTCGTATGACACCTCGCAAAGCTCTAATCAAAAGTTCGATCTGTGTGGGTTCTTCCATTGTGCTGATCGGATTGAGAGTGAAATGAATACTGAGAGGGGAGTCACTAGCCCTTTATATATGCCCTGGTCTGACATAGATATATAGGGTTCATGGTGTTTCACATGTAGTCATTTGACTTTTTGCAATCAAGATGAAACGATCGCATCATTTCGAAAAGAAAGGAGAAGAAAGTAAGAGGCAGAAACGTGATTTATCGCCTCGCACAGTAGCTGAAGTCTTGGTACAAATTCATGCCAGCGATTTTGAAGATGAGATGAGTGAACCAGAATCGAAGCCTAAAGAGTCTACACCAAATCAAAGTCCATTACCATCAGTAAACCCTGAAAAGTACTACCATATTCGGGAGACGGACAAACGCTCTTCAAGAAAATTTAGAACCACGGCCTACACGTACGCAGTGAAGTTTAAAGATTTCAAGTCTGACGTACCCTTGGAAAAAGCAGAAGGGTTCATCACCGATGTGTGGGATTCTTTGTTAACCACACTAAAACGGCAATGTCAAGCCAAAGAAGACGATCGCTTGAGACTTTCTATTCATCACGACAATTTGAAGTCTCCCGTTTGGATCGAGTTTAGCAGTCCAACAGAATTGACACCTTCCAAAATCATGGACAAGATTCAACACGTACAACAATCCAATGACAAATTTCACATCACGGACGGAAAAGCGACACTGTACATGACCCACGTGTCTCTTCCCCAAGGGACAGGTAAAAAAAAGTTGATGTTGGTAGACAACTTGCGTAACCTCAAGCGTAGCCTCGTCCAAATTAATAATCCAAAAGACAAGATGTGTTTAGCCCGTGCCATCGTGGTGGGACAAACGTATGCCGACAAGAACGACACGGCAGAATGGAAAAGAGCCTGGAAAACTATTCAACAATCGGACCGAGCCAAACAACGAAAAGAAGCAGAACTCCTGTTACAGCAAGCGGGGTTAGCTAAAGACACACCCTGTGGCATTCCTGAAATGCAAAAGTTGCAAGACGTCTTGGCTCCACGTTATACCTTGAAAGTTCACCCTCAAGAAGTGCGCGGACCTCTGTTGTTTCGAGGTAAAGATTTTAAAGACGGAAAATACATTCACGTCTATCATCACGACGAACATTTCGATGCCATTACCAGTATCACTGCATTCCTGTCATACAGTTATTACTGTGAGAAATGTGACTATGGCTATAACAATCGAGAGCAACATAAGCATTGTGGATCGAAATGCTCAGGATGTTTAGCTTCTACACCCTGTCTGGACGAAGGACAAGAACGAGTGCATTGCTCTGCTTGTCAGCGCACGTTTGTCAGTCCTGCCTGTTACCAACAACACCTAAAGACGCAAGGTTCACAGCAGAAATGTGCTTGTCAGCTCTTGAGATTGTGCCCTACTTGTGGACAAGGCATACGTACCAATAGTGTCAAGTTACACATTTGTCGAGGAAACAAATGATGTCACATTTGTCGCCAAATCGTGGACTTGGAACACCAATGCTACATTCAAAAATACCATTCTAAACATGAAGAAGAAGATAATGACCAGAAGAAGAAAGGGAATTTCATCTTTTTCGATTTCGAATGCATGCAAGAGACTGGCATTCACATTCCTAATTTCTGAGTGGCTCACCGAGCGTGCGAGAAGTGTATCCAAGAGCCTATCTTGACTCATTGCCCTCACTGCAGCAAAATTCATGGAGGACGTGAAAAAATCTTTCGAGGACCGAACACACTAGCCGATTTTGCCCGATGGATCTTAGACCCTATCGACGAAACGTGGAGAAAAAAAGATATCGAACGTTACGGAGATTGTCATCGCCATGCCACGGTGATGGCTCACAATTTCTCGGGATACGATGGACAATTTCTGTTGAGATACTATACGGAACAAAGTACCGAACGTCCGAAAGTAACTTTGAACGGAGCCAAAGTCATTTCCATGCAAGTGGGACAAGTACAGTTTAAAGATTCAATGAGTTACTTGGCTATGCCTTTGAGCCGCATGCCTAAAACGTTTGGCATGACAGAAATGGCCAAAGGCTATTTTCCACACTTTTTCAATACCGAAGTCAATCAACACGCCGTTCTACCCCATTTGCCTGAGGCTCACTACTACGACCCCGACAACATGCGTACCGAACAGCGAGAAGCTTTCTACGCATGGTACCAGACTCACGCTTCGGACCCTTTTGACTTTCAAGAAGAAATGTTAAAATATTGTCGTTCCGACGTAGACATTTTACGTCGCTGCTGTGGAAAATTTCGAGAACTGTTCATGGAACACGGAGGGATCGATCCTTTGAAAGAAGCTTGCACTATTGCCAAAGCGTGTTCCTTAGTGTACCGCCAACGATTCATGCCCGAAAACACCCTAGCTGTCATCAGTCCTCAAACGACCAATTTTGTGAAACGTCAATACTCGGTCAAAGCCCTACGCTGGTTACATTACTTGTGTGAGAAGGAAGACAAATGGATCCAACACGCTCGCAACGGAGGAGGCGAAAAGACCATCGGAAGGTATTCGGTAGACGGCTGGGACTTAGAAAACCCTCAAATCGTGTACGAGTTTAACGGATGCTTATTTCACGGATGTCCCATCTGCTACCCTCAACGTGACACTAACAACCAGTTTTTACAACAGACCATGGAAGAGTTGTACCAGGCCACTTGTCAGCGACGCTTGAAGTTAGAAGAGCAAGGATACCAAGTAGTGGAAATGTGGGAACACGAGTACGATCAGCGATGAAAAACCGATCCCGAGTTTAAGCGCATCGTGGAAAGTTACAAGCTGGTGGACCCTCTGAACCCACCTGTTTGCTGTACCAAGCCGACGAGGAGAAAGGAGAAGAAATCAAATACTTGGACGTGTGTTCTCTGTATCCGTACGTGTGCAAATATTGTCACTTTCCCGCAGGGCACCCACAATTGCTGACCGAACACATCGACGTGGACAATATTAGACAATACGAAGGATTGATCAAGTGTAAAGTCTTGCCTTCCACGAACTTGTACCATCCCGTTTTACCACATCATTGCCAAGGAAAACTGATGTTTCCCTTGTGTCATACTTGTGCTGAAACGTGCAACCAAGACCACCCTTGTCAGCACACTCAGGAAGAACGCGCCTTGACGGGAACGTGGGTCAGCGTGGAATTGTTTAAAGCTCTGGACTTGGGATACCAACTGTTAGAGGTGTACGAAATTTACCACTTTCCCAAGACAGAAAAATACCACAAGGGCGACGAGACTCAAAAAGGCATTTTTGCAGACTACGTGAATGCCTTTTTGAAACTGAAACAAGAAGCTAGCGGCTACCCTTCCTGGTGTCACACTCCCGAAGACCAAACACAGTTCAAAGAGAAATACTGGGAGCAGGAAGGCATCACTTTAGACCACATCGAGAAAAACGAAGGAAGGCGATCATTTGCCAAAGTGATGTTGAATTGTTTGTGGGGAAAAATGGCACAACGGCCGTGTTTACCCAAGACGGAGTATTTGACAGAACCTTTCCGCTATTTGCAGATGATTCACGACAAAACGAAATACATGAAACACGTGGACGTCGTTCGTGAGGACTTACTCTTAATCAATTACGAAGAAGAACTGAACTTTGTAGAAGCCGACGAATTTGGAAATGTCATCATTGCGGCCTACGTGACAGCCCATGCTCGCTTAAAACTGTACGAAGCTTTAGAACTATTAGGAGATCGTGTGCTGTATTTTGACACGGACAGTTGCATCTACATTGATCGCCTGGGTCAACCTCACCCTGTCATCGAAGGAGACCGTTTAGGAGCCTGGACGGACGAGCATCCCGACGACAAGATTCTAAGTTTTACAAGTGGCGGTCCCAAAATTACGGCTACGAATACCGAGACCCACAAGGAGAAGTGCACACGGAGTGTAAAGTGAAAGGATTGACTCTCAATTATCGCACCAGTCGAGTGGTGAACTTTAGCATATTGAAAGAAGCCTTGCAGTCTGGACAGGATGGAAAGTTTAAAGTGACCACCCACGAACCGCATAAGATTGTACGTTTACCCACACACCAAATCGTCAGTCGACCCTTGGAAAAAGTTTATCAAATCGTGTACCAGAAGCGAGTTCGGCTACCCAACCACTTCACTTTACCGTACGGTCATGCCGATATTGGTCAGCATATAAAAAGGGACAACGTTCAAGGTCGATAGTTCATTGTGACTACCATTGCTAAGCGAGAAAGATGAATCCTTTCACACAGCAAGTATCCAGTAAGAGCAAACTCAAGTACGATGCTGTGCCTTGCGATGGTAGGGATGCCGTACGCTATGACTTTAGTGATTCAGTACCACATCATCATGGGAACTTTGCTATAACTACTACTCCTACTACCATACCTACCATGGAAAGTGATGCTGTACGTGTCAAACCTGACGGATGTGAAAGCGATGCCACTCGTTATCGCACACCTTTTCACTTTACTGGTTTTCATGGTGGATGTCCACCTCCACAGGAAACCATGCGACTACCACCCTACGGATGTCATGTAAAACTGAGCAAACTCCCAAGGATTTCACCGTACCCTCATCGAAATGAACCTGTGAAAGACGAATATTCGTTCCCTGTGCGTTTGCCAGAATACTGTGATTTTGAAAGTCGATTGCAAACCTTCCAAGGAAAATGGCCAAAATATCTAGGACCACTGGAACACTTTCATCAGAATCAATCCTCTTATAGCACCTACCCCCGAAGAATTAGCCAGAGCTGGATTTTTCTACTTGGGCGATGGAGATAAAGTCAAGTGCTTCAGTTGCGGTGTCTCACTTCACGAATGGGAGAAGAAAGATTGCGCTTACCTGGAACATGCTCGATGGTCTCCAGAGTGTCACTACCTACCTTTAGTGGGACCTCGTCATTGAAGTGACCCTACCATGTTGTGTAAAAAGCTAGCTACGGAGTTAGGAGTCAAACGTTGGACAATCCCTAGACAAGTATTTAAACCCGATGTAAAAAATAATCTTCAAAGATTACCAAACGAATTGCAAGAGAAGATCTACAAGGACATTTGGCAGGGACTTGCCAGAGCCAAATCTCAATTAGTGACTGTAGAACATTTGTGTCGAGAAATTCATAAGAGGAAATTGACCAAAGTCAACAAACAAGTCCGATTTCTCTGGATCAAGGGTGCGTTCGTTCTACTATTTCGCTTTAGACCATTTACATTTGAAGATTTTATTGACATTCTTGACCGTTTCATGGAATGGCAGTGGTCAGAAATTACTCACTACGTTCATTACTTTCGCTCTAGGAGAAGTGTTTGACTGACATGGTTATGGATACTTTACAAGAGAACATTCGTGCTTTGCCTGTGGAATTGAGAGAACGCATTTACTGTGAGTTCGTCAAAATACAAGTGAAACTAAAAGAATCATTGCATCCGTTACGTCACCGATGTTGGAACCACTGGTACCTAAATGCTATAAGGGGATTGATTCTGATGAAAGTGTTCCAGTGGTCAGACATTGATCAACTACTCGTGAGCAAGAAGGATTGTGTTGTTGATAGTGATTATTTTTACTACCAGGTACACTTACTGCATCGAATTCCAGAAGAAGAGTTAGAGGGTTACCAAAATCTTGTACACAATGTAAACTTAGTTAAAGAGAGAACTTATGAACGACGTGTGATGTGCAAGTTAGTGACTAAATATTTTGAATACGTCGACGGAATACGACCACTTCTGTGCAAAAAGTACACTTATAGCTGCCGAAAAAAGAGGGTATAAAAACGTTCTACCATGCCACGACCTTTATCATTCGTGATACAACAGATTCCGTGGAAGGAAATCAATGACGGTATTCAAACGGTGGAGGATTACCATCGCCTATTACGAGAACTGTCTCCATTGAATTGGGGTCGACGTGTAGTGTGTGTCTTAGTGACTTGCTTTCTGGGATTTCGTTTACCAGCTGATTCTTTGTGGACTCTTTACGAACAGTACCTATTACTCCAAAACAAAACATGAAAGTGATCCCTTTAAATGTCCACGAGAGACTCATTCTGCTCAAAGCTTTGCGCTTTCATTTGGATACTTCTCAACCTCTACGGGAAAACAAGATTCGTCAACTTTTAGGTACTGAAGATGTGTACGACGACGTGTGTGTAGCTTGTGACTTACACCCTCACTGGACAGATGTACGTGACTGGAAAAGTTTGGGGTTTGAGGCTTGGACTAAAGAAGTGGCACACTATGCCAAAGATTTGTAATCCTAAAACATTAAAACGTTCCGTGAAAAAAGTCACTTTTAAACCTGTGTTAGTGTCAATACCAGAAGAACAGTCTGTCACCGAGGAAAACCACTCTCTTCAAGACAGGACTGTCATTGACATTCCTGAAAGACCATTTCGGGAGGACCCTTGTGTGACTGAACCAAGGAATGTACAGACTCTCAGAACATTACACAATACTCCTACGATTTCACCTCTTGATCACAAAAAATGTTGTACAGAGACTTGTTTATATTCCACTATGGTCGTTTTGTTGTGTTTTTTATTCCTGTACTTAACCATATGGCTTGTATGTATTTTTGTCTTTCGTGTTGTTCACCATTAAAGATGACAATAAACGTGTCCTGAAGAAGTATAAAAACTCTTGTCTTGTCTGTCTTCGTGTCACAAGTGACATTTTGTTACACTACTACTATGGCTACCTCTACTGTCTCTGCTCCCTCTTCCTCCACTGTCAAAGTCATTGACGAACACGTAGATCGGACTAGTTGGGAGGCCTTGTATCTTCGCCATCCCTTTAACATGCTTATTGCTGGACCTAGCGGTTCAGGCAAAACCGAATTTGTCAAACGTTTGATCGAACATAAACATCATTTGATCGATCGTCCTCCTCAACGAATCGTGTGGTGCTATAAAGAGTGGCAATCGGCGTACAGCCTTCTGCGAGAAAGTCAAGGCGATTCCATCGTCTTTGTGGAAGGCATTCCTGTCGAAGACGACGGAATCGTGTCTGACCCTAGTCAAACTCATTTGGTTATTTTTGACGACATGTTAGGAGAAGACGAAGAAGAAATTAAACTCTGGTTTACGCGCAAAGGGCATCATCGTAATGCCAGTGTCATTTACATTACCCAAAATTTGTTTCAACAAAGTAAAGCCCATCGTACCATCAGTCTCAATGCTCATTACTTGGTGTTGTTTAAAAGCCCTAGAGATAAATCGCAAGTACAAGTCTTAGCCAAACAGTTAGGAACGCCTTGGCTGATTAATGCGTACGACGATGCCACTCAAACCCCACACGCTTATTTACTCGTGGATTTAAAACCCACTACTCCCGATTATTTGCGATTTCGTACCCATCTGTTTCACCCCTGGTGCCAAGACGGAGGACCTATCGTGTACACGTCCCCGTCGTCGACTTAATCACCAAAAAAATCTATAAAAACCTCGGTCACTTGGACTCTGTCTCACACATTGTCAACATGACGTCCCTTCAGTCTCATCTTCCCATTAAATTGATTCGTGCCTTGTACGGCATCAGTCGCGAAAAAAATCCACAAATACGTGCTCGTGTCTTAGAAGCTAGTCTCAAAGAAGTCTTACGATGGTTTACGGTGACAGCACGTCAATTACTGCAAGGCATCATTCAGATTCCACATCAAACCAAACGTTTTTTTGAGAGAAACAAAGTGGCCTTGACGCAACTAGCCGATCCTCGCATCGACACTCAAACCAAAAAGCAAATCATTTTGAAACCTGGAGGAAGTGGATCTTTAGGAGGTGTCATCATTCGTTCCCTCTTAAAATGGGATCCTAATGCTCCCAAAGTTGTCCCCAAGAAAAAAGCCACACCCAAACTTACCCAGAAGAAAAAGAAAAAGAGCAAGGGTGTCAAGACCAGGTCACAGCCTCAGAAAAAGAAAAAGAAAAGCCCACAGAAAACAGCTTCTACTCGCAAGAGAGTGTCTCCAACAACTACTCCTCCAGCAGTGACACCCTCTTCCTCTTTAGCGGCAGTAGCCGCTGCTCACAAAGTACCTGCCCCCAAAGTCAAAGTCCAAGAGAGAACGGGTGTGTTACAGAGTTTACTGGATTTGTCCAAGCAAGAACTGTCTCGATTTAGTCCGTTGCGAACTCCTCCACGGCGTGTGTTGCCTGTCATCAAGTTGATACGACGTAAAGACAATCAGTGGCGACGCATTCCAGTATAAAATGACCTGAGGCAAGCCATACGGATCAGTATTTTTTTGTGCTACTGCACGTCCAAAGATGTTCCCTCCAAGAAGTGTACACCGTTACCATCGTCGTTCTTCTTCTTCAGTCCAAAAAGGAAAAGGAAAACGAAAAAGACAGTCACGTCATCCTAAGAAGCGCTTAGTCAAACATCGGCGACACTCTCTGAAAAGACACACTCGTCCAAAGAAAAGGAGAAGTCACCAAAAGGGAGGTTTCTTTGGCCCTTTCCTTGAATTCGATAAGATAGCCGATAAGTTTGTCACAAGGGTAAAGGACAGGCTCCAAAAAAAATAAGATAAAAAGGCGCATGTGAAACCATGGACTTTAGTGTATGTTGTGGACCAAAAGATGTCCCCTCATCGTCGTTCTCCTCTCCAGAAAGGGAAAAGAAAAAGACAGTCTCGTCATGCGAAAAAACGCTTAGCCAAACATCGACGTCACCCCAGAAAAGACACACTCGTCCAAAGAAAAAGAGGAGCCGTGAAAGAGGAGGATTCTTTGGCGATTTTGGAAAACACATCGTCACCTTTATGACGAAGCGATAGTCCCCAAAAAAGGATAAAAGGCTGTGTGACAAGTCATCGACGTTAGTGTATTTTTGGTGTGTGTCCCGGAATCAACAAACAAACAAAGATGTCACCCCGCAAAAGACATTCCTCTTCTACCCCCAAAGGAAAGAAAAGGAAAGGACTGCCTCCTTGTTTGGTCAAACATTGGGACATGTTGTCTGTCCTGTCCAAAGCTCCTCCACCCATGCGAAAAAAGCTCATTCAAACGGCCTCCAAAGATGTCATCGATACGGTGAGCGAATGTTGTCTGAACGTCTTGAAAGGCACAATACCTTTGACTAAACATCAGAAAAATTGCTTAGCCAAATATCGACACGTTCTTCGCCAAATGGTCCAAAAGAAAATACCCATTCGTCAAAAGAAAAAGATGTTGGTGCAACGTGGAGGATTTTTACCCCTGTTAGGACTTATTACCAATGTAGCGAAACCTATACTGAGTGCCATGGGACATATTATACCTGCCATAATTCCAAAATAAAAGACCAAGAAGATAAAAGGGACCTCTGAAATCAAAAGATCTCAGACGTGATCCTTGAAATCTGATGGAAGGACGAAAACTAGCTTTAGTCCCTTACAAACGATGGATGGAATACCATCGTTGGCAAGAACAACGAACCCCACATTTACCTCCCAATCCTCATTTGACCGAGATGTCCCAGATACAACACGAACTGCAATCGTTGATGGATCGCAGCGATTTGTCAGAAACGGAAAAATCGCAACGGTACGGTCAATTATTGCAACGACTGCAACTCTTTCACCAGAAAGCTTTAGACGAAACAGCTCCACCCACTCTGAAAGATTTTAAGGCCTTGATGAAAAGTCCATCACCACCACTACCACCACCACCAGCGGTCAAGACAGACACAACCCCACGAAGGCCTCTGTGTGAGGTCAAGCCTGAGGTGAGGACGCCTCCACAGGCAGTAGCAGCACCACAACAAAGACAGCCACAACCTCTGCCGCCAGTACCACCAGTACCAAGAGCCGCTGTCCTCCAGACAGAAAACTGGGAGGAGGAATTGGAAAGACAGAGGCAAGAGTGGGAGCCTCGGCGTCAGCATCCCAGGGTGTTGAATAGAAGAAGAAGGGAACAAGTGTTCACTATCCCTCAAACTGAGGGGTGGGATAGTGAAGCCAATCAACCTCCCTCTGCGCTCCCAACCACACGCATCAATTGGGAGCAGGACTGGAGCCGGCGATGCGGGTGTGGTGCCCGCCCTGGGAGATGTCATCATTAACCAGGTGCATTTGCAGTTCTAAAAAAACAGCCCTTTTCAGGGCTAACCAGATCTCTAGAAAAGAGAAACTATTCAATTTGACAATTCGTGTGAATGTAGTGCAGTGTGACTATAAACACTCACTCTTTACTGATGTGTGTGTGTGTGTGTGTGTGTGTGTGTGTGTGTGTGTGTGTGTGTGTGTGTGTGTGTGTGTGTGTGTATGTGTGTGTGTGTGTGTTAGCATGCACGTTCGTTGGTGTGGATAGTATATGGGTGTGTGTTTTTCTTCTCTTCCTTCGTTGGTGTGATAGTATAATGTGTGTTTTATGCTAGCTCGTTCATTGGTGTGGATAGTATATTGTGTGTTTTATGCTTGCTCGTTCATTGGTGTGGATAGTATATTGTGTGTGTGTGTTTTATGCTCGCTCGTTCGTTGGTGTGGATAGTATATAATATGTTTTTTTCTCATCCCGACTGTGTGAATGGTATATTTGTGTGTTTTTTTCTTCTCATCCCGATTGTGTGGATAGTATATTTGTATGATTTATGCTTCCTCGTTCGTTAGTGAGGATAGTATATTGTGTGTGTGTGTGTGTGTGTGTGTGTGTGTGTGTGTGTGTGTGTGTGTGTGTGTGTGTGTGTGTGTGTGTGTGTGTGTGTGTTTATGCTTACTCGTTCGTTGGTGTGGATAGTATATAATATGTTTTTTCTCATCCCGACTGTGTGGATGGTATATTTGTGTGTTTTTTCTTCTCATTCCGATTGTGTAGATAGTATATTTGTGTGTTTCATGCTTGCTCGTTCGTTAGTGAGGATAGTATATCATATGTGAAGTGAGTGTAAGGCATGTTTTCCTTCACGTCCGTGCTTGAAATATATAAAAGTATAGCGTTCGTCATTCGCGCCATTCAACACAGAATACAAGATGGATCTTTTTAACAAGTTGACAGACAGTTGGTGGTGGATGATAGATGGAGCCCATGTGGTGGAAAGACTTCAAATGGAGTGGAGGTTTGAAGTCAGCCTAGACTTTATGACAAGTATGAAAGTAGCAAGTTATGAACTACAAGGCATAATAGTGGAGGAAGCGGATAAGTTGAGAGGCTTCAACTATCCAAAATATGTCAGAGTAGGCACATTGAAACAGACCCTTGATGTTGTCACCAAAATAAGGTGTTTTTTGGAAGACACATTCATTTTAACAGAATGGTCTTTTGTAGAAAAAGGCTTAGACAATATCAAGAAAGCGGAAGACCTAATGAGAAAAGTACTGAAAGAAGAAGTGGAAAAGATCAAGGAAATGTGGAAGAAAGAAAGAAAGGACAAAGAAAACCAAAAAAGAAAGAAGAGTTTGAGAAACTAAATCAGAACTGGATGAAAATCCAACAAAAATTCAGAACTCTCGGACATCCTGACTGGATGCCCGAAGAAGAAAAGAGAAAGAAGAAAGGAATTATTCAAAAAGTCAGGACATGGTGGAAGAACTGGAGAAGATAAAAGAAGAAGAACCAAAAGGCCCTTTTCAGGGCCACTTCCAATGCCTCGAAAAGATCTTAATTTTCATTTTGTCTCCAACCTAAACGAATATATACATAAAACCCTTCCTCTACTAAAAACACGAACGCTCTTGATTCGTGTTTGTCTATAGCCCTCTCTCAGGTAGCCTGACGTCACAGTACTTCTCTTTTTGCTACATTGTTACCAGTGTGACGTCATGCCACCTGTCGCTTATCGCTATACAAACCCACAGTATACTAGTCGCCACTCTACCAAATTTCCACTGACGCTATACAGGCCCAGGGTGTGCTAGTCACTCTACCCAATTTTCATTGACGCTATACAGGCCCAGGGTGTGCTTGACGCTATACAGGCCCGGGGGGTGGGGGGTGGGTCTGTAATGCTAATTCCCATTGACGCTACGGTAACCCCTATTACTACTTACGTTTGAAGTGAAATTAATGGAAATGAAAGACATGCATAAAATGGTATTTGATTGTCTTGTGTCTGATAGAATTTAGATGCAATGAAAAGCCACCAAATGGCATTAACTTGCAGAAAAATCGTTGTCGACCAGGACTCCGCCCCGGGCCTCGCTGGGAGAGCTCACATCGCTCCCAAAACCCTCCTAGCTGATGGAAAGGGGCACTAACCCCTCCCAAGAACCCTCCGCCGGCTTAGGCCCTTTGGGCCTTGTATTCTGACCCTTTGGGACATCATAGTCGCCCTTGTGCGCCATTTTCGTCACTGGCCCCCGGCGCCATTTTGCCTGTTAATAAGGTGATTATGCATCTGAGCTTGTTGTCACTCAAAAGACTGTACTTTTAATCATATTTAACGAAACGTGGTAAACAGTCTTATATTATAAAATATCAAATGATTTTTATTTAGCAGGAGATTAATGCATATTAATGACGTGATCTTAAATCTGTCTGGCTGAGCTTAGTGTTTCTGATCCAAATTTGGTTAAATTTGGTAAATAAGCATATAACATCACGATGTTCGATGAGTTTTGCTAAGCATTCATTTATTATTGGAGTTATCTTGCATTAGATTGGTTGGGTTTGTTACCACTCTAGGGGCAGTGCATTGATGTGATTTTGCTCAAACGTGGTAAACGTATAATAAAGATGTTGGATAATTAGGATTTTGAGTGCGATCCACGTATATCAGAGTTTCTTATTTCTATGAGTTCGCTGTTCTTTCAATAAAAACTTCCACAAAAAGCAGGGTATAATTAAAGTTATCGATGTTACGGGTAAAATCTTTTGGTACTAAGAAACTCAGAGGTATCAGAGTTGTATTCATTTCTTGGTCTCTTCAAGTCTATCACTGAAGCAGTTGATATTTTACACTAAATTCAAACATCTTTTTGATTTCTAGCGAGGGTTGCTAGCTTCATGTTGCTATGGTCTGTTGGCAAGTCAAATAAAGCAACTGGATTTAATGATCAATCTGACGACTGGATGGTTGGTTTTAATGGCACTTTTATCTCATTATTGGCTAGATCGTGCTCAGGCAATGGGATCTAAGGCTTTTCCAATTAATACACGGAGGCAGAAATTCCGGGATGATCTGGGAAGGTATCAAATATGGGACTCATGGAATATGATTGCAATGACAAGGTTGTAACAGGTGAGATTGTTCTATTAGAAATGAAGATATGCATCAAGAACTCTAACCTTGCGTCCGATATTACAGGCAAACTGGTGGGTATATTGAATAGGAGATTCCGTCGATTTGAAGATCAGTTATGCTTGAAAGAGTCTCAGGCATACTTTTTGAGGTTCATGAAAATTTCTGATGGCAAACTGTCGAGGTTTGCTTTCGGGGTCAAAAACTTTGGACAGGGGCTAAACTAATAGACAACATTTTAGCAAAATACTACAAGGCATCTGTCAGGAAATATCTTTTACCATGTTAATGATATGATCTTTCATCTGACTGACTCAGTTTGTCAACAGTTAAGCAAATCTATTTCTGGTCAGACTTTGAAACTTTGTAAATAGGAATATATCACCAAAATCTAACGCGAGTCTGATTATGAACATGATCTCTGTATATTAATGACGTAATACACTATATATGATTGGTTGAATTTCTGGCGACTTTCAGAGATCAAATTTTGATCAGATTTTGCACAGATTTGGTAAATAATCGCTCATCTTCATGCTGGTTGACAGGTATTTTATCATGCAATATGTCTTTATCTTTGAAATTATTTTGTCACGCTATAGTAAAACAGGTAAAGTCGACATGCAATAAAGATCGTTACATAATTTGCGTAGAACTGTGTTCTTGCACTACTACATAAGCTTGCTAAGTGGATGGTCAACTGTTATGTTAGTCACATGAGCAATATCGGATCCACTTCATGTCACAAAAGACCATGACATCAAACAACTAGAACAGATCCAGTTATGTGAGAATGTTAAACGCCGAGAAAAATTAAAAAGAACAAAACAATCTTATTCCAGGCCTGGAGACTATGAATATTCTCAGTACCGACCATGTATTATTCCATTTCATTTCAGCCAGTCAAAACTCCACCTCCAAGCAATAAACATGGTTAGCAAGTCGCAGAAAGTCGCAATCTTTTTTTATCATTGGCCTAATGTTTCTGGGAGCAGGTGTAGGTGTAACGGTTTTCCCATGTGTGCATACTGACATCACAGTGTATTTATTTGTACATGTGTGCCAAATATATATATATATATATATATATATATATATATATATATATATATATATATATATATATATATATATATATATATATATATATATATATATATATATATATATATATATATATATATATATAAGCATTCCTTAATAAGACATGGTTCTGTAAATATGCTTTTACTCATGGGTTATAACTTTTTGTGGATTGTATGGTCAGTACAAACAAATAATTTAAATAAACAACAATATATGAAGCAATAGTATCCACTTCACCGTATCCATAAATATAAGTACCAACAAAACTAAAACTTTCTAAAATAACCACATCAAAAGAAGGCCAAAGTGACATGTAAATTTCTGCTATGTGTTCGACATACCATAAATATCTTCGACCCTATTTCACACACTCACGAACTGATACGTGGTTGCATGGCAAGAGGATAACTAAATCGTACGCAAAGTAGGTGACTGTGTCCTTACCTTCATGATGCTTACGTACTCCTCCATACTAGTCTCTATATTGTCACTTACTCCAGTGTGCTTCTTTCAGCAAGGGGATTCGTGTTTGTGAGTGAACACCTGGTTTCTCGTTCTTACTTTATATTTCAGGCAGTGAACTGTGAACCAAGGTAACAGGGCACCAGGGAAAAACTGTGCCGTAACAGAAACTGCGGGTGTATACTACGGAATATCCCGCACCAGTGCCATAAATTTCAGCTGCCTTTGGTTTTGGCAACGTAACTATGCCTTTATATGCACAAACATGAACACCTACTATTAGTTTTAAATTGTAGTTTAGCAAAAGAACTGTCGCTCTTAATATTTGGTTCATTTCATACTCGAATTCACGCCTGGGTGAATCGTAGTCAATAGTCCAAGTTTCTTTCAAATGACTCAGCCTTTGGCCATAGGCTGGTTATCTTTTCATCCATCTCGTTAGGCATGTTAAATGTTAAGACGAACTTCGAATTAAATAAGTTTATGACAGTAATGTCCATGGTTATCAGATCACGACAGTGAGTGCAGGGCTAGGTAAATCCCGCAATAAAATTAAATTCATGATCAGGCAAGTTAAATTTTGCTAAAGTAAGTTTTATAAATGTATAAAGGTGAATACTTTTTGCTGATTCAAAGAAAGATACTTTCACAACTCCTATACTTTTAGGACTATTCTACTACAACCTTACTTGAGATCAAGGGAAAGGAAATTCAATGAAGAATGGTGATCCATAGACGCAATTCATAATTTTGTATAATTTACATAGAAAAACTTCTAGTAATTAGTGTACCATGTTGCTTTCTTTTTCTTTTTCTTTTTTAAAAACTACCTTTCCTGAGGGCCATGTATACTTAAATGGGGCATCCCTTAGTAAACATGAAACCTTTAGAGCGAAGTTATCAGCAAGACTATCAACTACCCCAGCACTCAAAGAAACATCACCAACGGCAGTGAAATCAACTAAATCACATGTGGATTAGGAGATATTGTCACATGCAAGGGGTTTCACTACCGAACGAATCAAATAACTGTGTGAGTGCAGCTTGTCCATATTGCCCTTATTTCGAAGGATGTCAAGACAAAAGTCGCTATCAACTGAAGGGTTCTTAAACGTGTAAATAATATGAAATTTATTTTTTCTAATCACCCAATGACCACACATCACGAATCGCTGATATCACACTTGCTTGGTTTTCCTTCTTTCACATTTGTACGACTCATCAGTAAGACTTTCCAATAAGAATAATACTCCATGCCATACAATGTAAAACACTACCCACACATCTTATTTAAAGAATTATTCATATCTCAAATTAATAAACACTTATACCTAAACAATATACAGAGAATTCGATATGTTAAGAAATTATGGAGGGTCAGTTTCACGAAACGTATCCATGTTATCATAAGGTCTAGTGAATACTGTGCATTATGACGTCTTCTCATAGAAATTAGCTAATTACTCGGGCTGAGAAATACATTGCCAACACCGAATACCCATAATCACCAAATAATCACTAAAAATCTAACAAATACACACAAACACATCATACATACATACATGCATACATACATGCATCCATCCATCCATCCATACATACGCATGCACGCACGCACGCTGTACGTTTTTAGTTAAGTTTATGCGTTTAAAGCAGGGCATAAATGCATATTGATGAGAGCTACACCTTCATTACAAAAGGAGGACACTAATATATATTTCCAGCTTCAATGACGTTGACTATATGTCGTGTTTTAAATTTATTTCTCAAATTCTATTAATACTAGAATCATCACACTAGATGGTGTGTATGCATCTCTGTTACTGTGACATCCTTGCAGCCAAGGAAGGTCACTTTGTCTTCCATTTCACATTTTCTCGATAAGGTTAAGCTTATGCATTTAGCTCAGTACCACTTGGCTTTTGCATCATTTATACTCTTTTATCTAATATCATGAATCTTATTGAGGGGTGAATTTAGATGAGTATCACACTCTCATTACAAAAGTAGTCATCGTGACCCATATTTCACACTTCACTTCACTTGTAAGAAGGCAACGTTTACCCGTGTAAAAGACTTAGATTAATGCTGCCTGTAAGCGTTTCCAACACTGATAACTTGCAAACAAACACTCTGGCAACTGTCAATGGCGCAGGAACTAGTCGTCCCAATTATATTACATATCTCACCATCTGTGCTTAAGAAGACCGTTTAGTATGATTTTTATCTTAATTCATAATTTTCGTATCAAATGTGGCATCAATAGCAAAAAGTCCAAGTTGACGAAAACTTGTTGTAGATCACATTACAAGTCAGATTGATTTACTGATAACGTTGATATAACCTTTTCAACTACATTATAAGTCTTTGTAAAACATGTTTGTTAACAGAACCTGTGGTTAGTAACATTTTGTTTTAGTGAAAGATCGTTCAAGTTTGTAAACCACCGTACATTTTTTTAGTCAGTATGGATCCTACAAAATCATCTCATGCCCACCGTATTGCATTATGTATTTGATTTCATAATGCACGTGCATGTAGCATTTGCAAACAATATCGCGACGATTATAGGGATGTTTGACCTAAATTGTCAGACGTATTCAAGAAAGACATATTTTAGATCCTAAATCCTGTCATAATAAGAAGAAAAAGTTGCACAGCAAATGAAATAATTGAGCGAGGAACGGCATGCACATTATAATAAAATTCGTTGTTCATCGACTCCAACGGGCATATAGAGGGAAAGTTTGAGTTTCTAATAGCTTCATTTAAATGACTTCTTTTTGGTTATTGTTAACCGTGCACACGTTTTCAGTTTTTTTAAATCTGGCAGCCTAAATATTTTGTGTTTTCAGTTTTTCTTCTTAAGTATCGTTCATATTGGAATTCTCAAACTTGATGATTTTATACATCTCTGTTAGTATCACACTCTGAAAACAAAAGGTCAGCATGACCTACATTTCACATTTGACTGGCCTTGGCTAAGTGTTTTACATTTGGATCTTGACCACATGAGTTTTGGGGCATGTTATATGAATACTGTCCAACTCCGTTTTCATCGACCTTGCAGCCTTCGATACAATCAACAAGGAGGCCCTCTGGTCTGAACAAACAAGGTATGACTGCCCGGGCAAATTCATCAAGACCACGCGGCTCTTCCATGATGGCATGAAATGAAAGGTCCTCTGAAATGCGACCGATCTGTACCCTTCGGGATCTTGATCGGGGTAAAACAGGGCTGTGTCCTGGAAGGTTCTATTCAACCTCTTCAATACCTGCGTCTTCCACCACGACGTCTATGATCTGCAAGAGGGAGTGCATATCAGATACCGGCTTCACGATTCACTCTTCGACCTGCGACAACTCCCTACAAAAACGAAGACACTGGAAGTTCTCAACCGAGAAGCATGTTTGTTGACGACTGTGCCCTCAGGACACACAAGACAAGTGACCTACAGACAATGCTTAACAAGTTTTCCGAAGCCTGCAAGTAATTCTGCCTCACAATTAGCCTTGCCAAGACTAAATTTCGTTTTCAGCAGGTCCCAAACACCAGTGCGCCACAGCCAATCATACTCATTGACGTCACTCAACTGAAAATTGTGGACAGCTTCAAATACCTAAGCAGTGTCATCTCCAGATGATTCGCTTGATAGGGAAATCTTCGCAAGAAGCAGTCAAGCAAGTCAGTCACTCGTAAGGCTTCGCAACAGATTATTCAACCATTACAATGTTAGCCTATCCACCAAGTTAAAGGTGTATAAAGTAGTGATCCTCACCTCCCTGGTCTACGGCTGCAAGATCTGGACTGTATACCGCAGACACATGAAGCAGCTGGAGTAATTCCATATACGGGATCTCAGCTCTGTCATTGGGATCCATTGGTGAGATAAAGTTAATAACCTCGAAATCTTGGATAGTTTTATATGGGGACGATTGAGGGACAATGGGACTTACCATTATAAAACACCCAGGGACGATTGGGGGACACGTTGACATTGAACATGGGTGGGACTGTCTAGGGACAATGGGAATTTAACACTAGACGGTCTAGGGACAAGGGGAATTGGAGAGGGGTGACGTCACGGTACTGGACACTGGGGAAACAATGGCAACAATGTTGCAAGTGGCTGATCTCAATTGGGCGGAGCAGTGAGGAACAGTATTGCAAATGGCTCACCTGAATACGCGCTACTCTAGGGACAATAGAGACATAGACGTGGAGACATGGTTAGAGACATAGACATCGAGATAGACAGACATAGATTTATCTAAATAAATCTATCAAACAAACAACTATACAATCGCCTAAATAACTTTAGGCAAGAGATATATGAGTGGCCCCGAAAAGGGCATTTGGTTTTCTTGTTAACACCATCCAGTTAACATAGAGTGCATCTCACAGGTCAACTTCTCTTCCTCAAACTTCGTCTGATATCTGGACCGTAGATTAAGACTCTCTTCAGACAGCTTTGCCTCTCCACATAGATTCTTCGTTTCCAAAGGGTCGTCTCGGTGATCTTGGTGATAACCCATGATGATTTGACATACATGGGATAGTCCTGGTTGAACAGCATCGACGATATGAGGGTAGACGATTCTACGTTAGTCCACATCTTGTGACGAGAACAGGTGAATGGAATGAGATGAACCGCAGTTATTAATAGTGGAAGAGCGGATTGAAACGGATTGAGTTCTTTCACCAATCCTAAAATGCGTTACAAAATTCAGTCACAGTGCGGAGTCTCTCTTCCAATCCGAAGAGAGCTGTCTGTGACGTTATATTCCTATATAGGCGCGCTAGCGTCTGTGCGCAGTGAATCGATGTGACATTCTTAGAACATGACGGAAATTACGAAGACGATGAATTGGAGTGCACCGGCCGTGGAGACGAGGAATGATGGCATAGCAGGGGCTACTAAAATAACCACAGTCCTACTTCCAGAAGAAAACGATCTTAATTGGGATTTAGCGGATTTTCTCTTTTTCGCAAGAATTTATTCCGCTACCAGCACCTTCTCCGCTTTCTCCTTTCTTACCGTACGTAGAAGCTTTTAAACGGAGACAGAAAGAAGAATTGGAGAAAATTGTTAAACAGCAGAACGAAGCAGAACAATCCTTTTCATTCAACAGCAACAGCGAGAAGGAGAGGCAAGAAGAAAACTACAGGAAGAAGAAGAAGCAGAGAAGAAACAAGGTCTAAGAGAGACGAAGGACAGTGAAAGTCAAACGGTAACGGTACTTTTAAACATTTTGGCAGAGTTAAGGAGTCTGAAACAAATGTATCAGACTTCTTTAATACGACCCAACAGAAAAGATCTTCTCCAACCGCGTCCACACTCTCACTACGCCTGTGATACCAATGCTAGTGATTCTACCAAATCATCGATAGTAGCAGGTCAAGAAGCAGGCCTTGGCCGTGGGAAAGGGATAAGGCAGTTAAAGCTCATTACCTCCCATCTGAGTTTGTTTAAAGAAACAAGCACCCAACGGTCCTTTTCAGGGCCACCATCTCTCTCGAAAAGAGACTACTCAATGTTTGCCAAAATCAAATAAAAGTCAAATCCCTTTTTTTCCATGATGTACGTGTGTGAGTGCGTGAGAGTGTAGGTCCTTATTATTATAAAATCAAAACCAAGAGACACTTACGTTTTTATTCTGGTTCATTCTCTGGTACAAATTACAATCAAATTTCACAACACATCACTTTAAGAAGTTCATTGACTTCTTCTTTTCCTTTCACTCTCTCCTTTATCTGAATTTCTATGCTTTCACTGTCACAGGTTTCCTCTCCTCTTCTTCTTCCTCACCTTCTTCTCGTCTTCTTTTCTTCTCTTTCTGGGTGGGTCTGGGTTCTTCCTTCTTATCGCAGGGTTCTTCTTCATGTTCGGAAGTCCTCTCCTCCTGCTCCTATTGTTTCTTGGTTCGGTTCTTTTTTTTCTTAGGGCAGTCTGAAGACCAATGTCCTTTCTCTTGACAATGATAACAGGTATCTTGACCTTTGTCCCTTTTGACGCTTGTCTTGCTTTGACGTTGTGGACATTCAGAAGACCAATGCCCTTTCTTCTGACAGATATAGCAAGTATCTTGACTTTTGTCTCGAAAGGAGGGGGAGAAGTCCGTCGGCTTCTCTGAAGAAAACCTTCGTATGACATATCGCAAAGCGCTGATCAGAAGTTCGATCTGTGTTGGCCCTTCCATCTTTCTGGTAGGATTAAGAGTGAAATGAATACTTTGAGGGAAGACACTGAACCCTTTATATAGGGAAGACACTGACCTTAAATTTATATATAACGTCCCATGACGTTTAAAATGTAGTCATTTGACTTTTTACAATCAAGATGAACCGATCGCACCATTTCATGGAGAAAGGAGAAGAAAGTAAGAGGCAGAAACGTGATCTATCGCCTCGCACACGAGCTGAAATCTTGGTTCAAACCCATGCCAGAGATTTTGAAGATGACATGAGTGAGCCAGAATCCACACCTGTCACGTCTGCATCCAGACCCAGAGAGTCTACCGAAGTCCACCATCACTATCCCCTGAAAAGTATTACCAAATTCAAGAGACGCATAAACGCTTCTCTAGAAAATTTTTAACCACGGCCTACATGTACACGGTGAAATTTAAAGGTTTCAAGTCAGAGGTACCGCTGTGGAAAACAGAGGGGTTCATCACCGATTTGTGGGATTCGTTGTTAACCACACTGAAACGGCAATGTCGAGCCCACGAAGACGATCGCTTGACACTTTACATTTATCACGACAGTTTGAATCCCCCGTTTGGATCTAGTTTAGCAGGCCAGCAGAATTGGCGCCTTCCATCGACAAGTTTCACATCACAGATGGAAAAGCGACACTATACATGGCCCACGTTTCTCTTCCCAAAGGGACCGGACAACGTAGAGAAGTGTTATAGGTGAACAATCTTCGCAACACCAAACAGAGTCTCGTTCATATTAACAACACTCAAGATCAGACGTGTTTAGCCCGCGTCATCGTCATGGGACCAATGTATGCCGACAAGAACAACACGGCAGAATGGAAACGAGCCTGGGAGAACATTCGACAATCGGACCGAGCCGAACAACGAAGAGAAGCAGAACTCCTGTTACAGCAAGAGGGACTATCCAAAGACACTGCTTGTGGCATTCCTGCAATGTTGAAATTGCAAGACGTCTTAGCTCCACGTAAAACATAGAAAGTGCTCCTTCAAGAAGTGCGTGGAGAACTGTTGTTTCGAGGAAAAGATTTCAAAGACGGCAAATACATTCACGTCTATCATCACAATAAACATTTCGATGCAATTACTAGTATCACCGCATTCCTAGGATATGGTTACTATTGTGCGAAATGTGACTATGGTATTAACAATCGAGAGCAACACAAGCGTTGCGGATCGGAATGCTCAGGATATTTGGCTTCTAAACACTGTCTTGACGAAGGACAAATACGAGTGCATTGCCCGGCTTGTCAGCTCACTTTTGTCAGCCCTATCTGTTACCAACAACATCTGAAGACGCCAGGTTCACAGCGGAAAATTGCTTGCCAACTCCCGAGATTGTGCCCTACTTGTGGACAAATCATACGTACCAACAGTACCAAGGCGCACGTCTGTTCAGGAAAGAAACGATGTCACATTTGTCGCCAAATCGTGGACTTGGAACACGAATGCTTCATTCAAAAATACCAACCCAAACAGGAGGAGGAGGAAGATGACCACAAGAAGAAAGGCAATTTCATTTTGTTTTGGATTCGAATGCATACAAGAGACCGGCATTCCTAATTTCTACGTGGTTCATCGAGCGTGCGAGAAATGTATCCAAGAACCGATCTTTTGTCATTGCCCTCACTGTAGCAAGATTCCAGGAGGACGTGAAAAAAATCTTCCCAGGACCAAACATGCTGACAGATTTGGCCCAATAGATCTTAGACCCCATCGACGAGACGTGGAGTGAAGAGGATATTGAACGTTCCTGAGATTGCCATGTCTATGCCACGATGATGGCTCACAATTTCTCGGAATACGATGAACAATTTCTTCTCAAATACTATACAGAACAAAGCACCGAACGTCCTAAGTCATTTTGAACGGAGCCAAGCTCATCTACGTGCAAGTGGAACAAGTACGATTTATAGATTCGATGAGTTACTTGGCCATGCCTTTGAGTCGAATGCCTTAAACGTATGGAATGACAGAAATGGCCAAAGGCTATTTCCGCACTTTTTGAATACAGAAGCCAATCAACATGCCTTCCTGCCACATTTTCCTGATGCTCACTACTACGACCCCGACAACATGCGCACCGAGCAACGAGAATCTTTCTACGCGTGGTACCACACTCACGTCTCGACTTTCAGAAAAAAATGTTAAAGTATTGTCGATCTGACATAGACATTTTACGCCGTTGCTGTGGAAAATTTCGAGAATTATTCATGGAGCATGGAGGGATCGATCCTTTGAAAAAATCCTGCACCATTGCCAAAGAGTGTCCCTTAGTGCACCGCAAACGATTCATGCCCGAGAATACCCTGGCTGTCATTCGTCTTCAAACGACGAATTTTATCAAACGTCGATACTCGGTCAAAGCTCTGCGTTGGTTACATTTCTTGTTCGACAAGGAAAACAAATTGATCCAATATGCTAGAAACGGAGGAGGCGAAAAGACCACTGGAAATTATTCCGTGATTGGCTGGGACTTAAAAACCCTTAGATCGTGTACGAGCTTAACGGATGCTTATTTCACGGATGTCCGATCTGCTACCGTCAATGTGACACCAAAAATCAGTTTTTACAATGTACCATGCAAGACTTGTACGAGGCCACTTGTCAGCGACGCTTGAAGTTGAAACAGCAAGGATAACAAGTCGTGGAAATGTGGAAACACGAGTACGGCCACCATTTGAAAACCGATCCCGAATTTAGACTAATCGTGGAAAGGTACAAGCTGGTGGGCCCTCTCGACCCCCGGACTGTTTGTATGGAGGACAAACTAATGCCACCTCTTTGCTGTACCACACCGACGAGGAGAAAGGAGAAGAAATCAAATACCTGGAGATGCGTTTGCAGTATCCTTACGTGTGCAAATATTGTCACTTTCAGCAGGGCACCTACAATTGCTGACGGAACGTGGAAAACATTCGACAATACAAAGGATTGACCAAGTGCAAAGTCTTGCCTCCCACCGATTTGTACCACCCCGTTTTACCTCACCATTACCAAGGAAAACTGATGTTTCCCTTGTGCCATAATTGTGCCGAAACGTGCAACCAAGACCAACCTTGTCAGCACACCCAAAAAGAACGCGCCTTGACAGGAACGTGGGTAAGAGTGGAATTGTTTAAAGCTCTGGAGCTGGGATACCGATTGTTAGAAGTGTACGAAATTTACCACTTTCCCGAGACAGAACATTACCACAAGGGTGACGAGACTCAGAAAGGCATTTTCGCGGACTACGTGGATGCCTTTCTGAAACCGAAACAAGAAGTCAGCGGCTATCCTTCCTGATGTCAAACCCCAGAAGACCAAACGAAATTCAAAGAGAAATACTTTGAGCAGGAAGGCATCACTTTAGATCATGTCGAGAGAAACGAAGGAAGGAGATCGTTGCCAAACTGATGTTAAATTGCTTGTGAGGAAAAATGGCACAACGACTGTGTTTACCCAAGACGGAGTATTTGACAGAACCTTCCCGCTACTTCCAGATGATTCACAACAAAACCAAATGCACGAAACCCGTGAACGTCCTTCATGAAGACTTGATCCTTGTCAGTTACAAAGAAGAAGGACTTTGTACAGGCCGACGAATTTGGAAATGCCATCACTGCGGCCTACGTGAGAGCCCATGCTCGCTTAAAATAGTACGAAGCCTTACACCAGTTAGGAGATCGTGTGCTGTATTTTCATACAGATAGTTGCACCTACATCGATGGCTTTGGGCACCATCACCCCGACATCGAAGGAGACCGTTTAGGAGCCTGGACAGACGAGCATCCCGAGGACAAGATTCTAAGTTTTGCTAATGGTGGTCTTAAAAAGTTCGGCTACGAATACCGGGACCAACAAGAAGTGCACACCGAGTGTAAAGGGAAAGGATTGAATCTAAATCATCGAGCCAGTCAAGTGGTGAACTTTGCCGTGTTGAAAGAAGCCTTGCAATCTGGAGGGGATTAAGACTTTAAAGTGACCACCTACGAGCCTCACAAGATCGTACGTTTAGCCACACACCAAATCGTTAGTCGACCTTTAAAAAAACTGGTTCAAATCGTGTGCTGATTCACAATCACTTCACTTCACCGTACGTACACGCTGATATTGGTCAGCATATAAAAGGGAAAACGTCCAAGACCGATAGTTCATTGTGACTACAATCGCAAAGCTAGAAAGATGAATCCTTTTAGACAAACATAATTCAAGTTCAATAATTCGCAAGTGGAGTGCAATGCTGTGCCTTGCGATTGCAGATATGTCGTACGCTCTGACCTCAGCGATTCAGCAAGAGATCATGGGAACTTCGTTGTGACTACTACTACACCTACCATGGAAAGTGATGCCGTGCGTGTCAAACCTGACGGATGCGAAAGCGATGCCACTCGTTATCGTGGAGTCTTTTACTGGTTTTTATCCACAGCGTGAAACCATGCCGCTACCACCCTACGGATGTCATCCATTCCTGAGCAAACTACTTCGGGTTTCACCGTACCCTCATCGAAATGAACCTGTGAAAGAAGAATATTAGTTCCCTGTGCGCTTGTCTGAATATTGCGACTTTGAAAGTCGTTTCCAAACCTTCCAAGGAAAGTGGCCTAAATATCTGGAAGCATCTACACCCGAAGAATTAGCCGGATTCGGATTATCTACTTGGGCGAAGGTGATAAAGTCAAGTGCTTCAGTTGCAGTGTGTCACTTCACGAGTGGGAGCAAAAAGATTCAGCTTACCTGGAACATGCTCGATGGTCTCCGCACTGTCACTACCTGCCTTTAGTGTGACCCCAGTAATTTAAATGGCATGTCATGTTGTTTTAGAAACCAGCTTGGCTAGGAGTCAAACGTTGGACAACACCGAGACAAGTATTTAAACACCACTTGAAAAGTAATATTCAAGGATTACCAAACGAATTGCAAGAGAAGATCTACAAGGAAGTTTGGCAGAGACTTGCCAGAGCAAAATCTCAATTGGTGACTGTAGAACTTTTGTGCCAAGAAATGCACATGAGGAAAGTGAAAAAAGGCAACAAACTCGTCAGATTTTTCTGGGTCAAGGCCACGTTCTTCCGTGTATTCCGCTTTAGACCATTTACATTAGAAGATTTTATTGACATTCTTGACTGTTTCCCGGAATGGCAGTGGTCAGAAATTACTCACTGCGTTCATTACTTTCACTCTGGAAGAAGACTTTGAATAAAAGTAAGGACATTTAGAAGTGACCCCAACGTGGGTATAAACACTGGCTGACTGGTCATGGATACTTTACAAGAGAACATTCGTGGTTTGCCTGTGGAATTAAGAGAACGCATTTGCCAAGAGTCTGTCAAAATACAAGTGAAACGCAAAGAACAATTACATCCTTTACGTCACCGATGTTTGAACCACTTTTACCTGAATGCTATAAGAGGACTGATTCTGATGAAAGCGTTCCAGCGGTCAGACATTGATCAACTATTTAAGGAGAAGAAGGATTGGGTTGCTGATGATTCTATTTACTACAAGGTAACCTTACTGCAACGAATTTCAGCGGAAGACTTAGAGCGTTACAAAAATTTTTTACACAATCTAATCTTGGTTGAAGAGGAAACTTCTGTACGGTGTGTGGTGTGCAAGTTAGTGACTAAACAATTTTGATTAGCCACTGGAGTACGATCAGCTCTGTACAGAAAGTACATTTATTACCGCCAACAAAATATGGTACAAAACCATGCCACCATGTTACGACCTTTATCAGTCGTGATGCAACAGATTCCGTGGAATGAAGTCAATGACACTATTATTCAGACTGTGGATGATTACCAACACTTATTATAAGAACTGTGTCCTTGGAATTGGGAACAACGTGTGGTGTGTGTCTTAGTGACCTCCTTTATGGGATTTCGTTTACCGTCTGAATCCTTGTGGACTCTTTACGAGCAGTACCTATCACCAAAACATGAGGGTGGCTCCTTTAATTGTACACGAGAGACTCATTCTGTTAAAAGTGTTGCGCTTTCATCTCGATACTTCTCTACCTCAAAAGGATAAAAAGATTCTTCAACTTTTAGCCACTGAGGATGCTTACGAAGATATGTGTATAGCTTGTGACCTACACCCTCACTGGCAAGATGTACATGACTGGAAAAGTTTTGGTTTTGAGGCTTGGACGAAAGAAGTGGTCGACTATGCCAAAACTTTGTGTTAATGAAGTCTAACGTCCAGTGAAAAAGGTAACTTTTAAACCTGTGTTAGTCACAGTGTCAGAAGAAGAACTTGACACCTAGGCAAACTATTCCATTCTGGTCAGGACTGTCATTGACACTGACACCGCAGAAAGGTCATTCCGGGAGGACACCTGTGAGACTGCCAAGTGGTGTAGAGACTATAAGAACATTACCAAGTGTCCCTAGGACACGCCTTCGTTACCCATGTTGTACAGTCACTTGTTTATATTCCACTTTGATCGTTTTGAAGTGTATTTTTTCCATGTACTTAACCATTTGGCTTTAATGTATTTTTGTCTTTCGTGTTCATTTTAAAAATGTTTGGTATTAAAAAAGAAAGAGTATAAAAAAACTCTTGTCTTGTCGGTCTTCGTTTCAAAAGTTACATCACCTTCACTATGGCTGCCTCTGCTGTCTCCGCTACCTCTTCCTCCACTTTCAAAGTCATCGACGAAAAGTTAGATTGTTCCAGTTGGGAGGCCTTGCATCTTTGCCATCCCTTTAACATGTTAATTGCTGTACCCAGCGGTTCAGGCAAAACCGAATTTGTCAAACGTTTGATCGAACATAAAAAATCATTTAATCGATCGTCCACCTCAACATATCATGTGGTGTTACAAAGAGTGGCAATCGGCGTAAGTCTCCTGCGAGAAAGTCAGGGAGATTCCATTGCGTTTGTGGAAGGCATTCCTGGCAAAGACGACGGGATCGTGTCTGACCCCAGTCAAACCCATCTGGTCATCTTCGACGACATGTTAGGAGAGGACGAAGAAGAAGTTAAATTGTGGTTTACGCGCAAAGGGCATCATCGTAATGCCAGTGTCATTTACATTACCCAAAATATGTTTCAACAAAGTAAAGCCCATAGCACCATCAGTCTCAGTGCTCATTAGGTAGTCTTGTTTAAAAGTCCTAGAGATAAATCGCAAGTACAAGTGTTTGCCAAACAGTTAGGAACTCCTTGGCTGGCTCATGCGTACGACGATGCGACTCAAACCGCTCACGCCTATCTACTCGTGGATTGAAAACCCAATACCCCCGATTATCCGCGATTTCGTACCCACTTGTTTCACCACTGGTGCCAAGATGGAGGACCTGTCGTGTACACGTCCCAGTCGACTTTAAAAAAGCTATAAAAACTACCGACACTTTTGGTCTGTCTCTCACATCGTCAACATGATGTCCCTTCAGTCTCATCTTCCCATAAAATTGATTCGTGCCTTGTACGGCATCAGTCGCGAAAATAATTCACAAATACGTGCTCGTGTCTTAGAAGCCAGTCTCAAAAATGTCTAACGATGGTTTACGGTGACATCAAGTCAAATGCTTCAAGGTATCATTCGCATCCTTCATCAAACCAAACACTTTTTTGAGAGACACAAAGTAGCCTTGACGCAACTGGCAGATCCCCGCATAAACACTCAAACCAAAAAGCAAATCATTTTGAAACCTGGAGGTAGCGGTTCTCCAGAAGGTGTCACCATTCGCTCCCTCTTAAAATGGGATCCTAATGCCCCAAAGTCACCCCCAAGAAAAAAGCTTCTCCACGCCCCAAACGTATCCAGAAGAAAAAGAGCAGTGGTATCAAGACCAGGTCAGAACCCCAGAAAAAGAAAAGTCCCAAGAAAAGTCCCAAGAAAATACCCCAGAAAACAGCTTCTTCTCCAAAGAGAGGCACTTCAGTCCGGACGCAACCTTAACGTTCCCAAGCCATGACATGCAGCGACGGTGACCGCGTATCCAGTAGCCTCAGGTTCTTCCACTTCTCAGTTGCTAGTGATGCCAGACAAACCCAGTTTGACACCCGTTCTTTCCCATTTCATGAAAAAATGAAAACCCGTGTCTCCAGGAACTTCTCCTTCAG